>CAJVPZ010002245.1:0-12762 GCA_910592135.1 Racocetra fulgida | reverse complement strand
GCTTCTAGACCATTGGTTGCAGAAATTGTTGAATAACCAAGTTTTGAAACTTGTTGCAATGTGTTCTAAAAAATAAATGCGGATTAGAAATTTAATAAAAGATTATGAATCTACATTTTTAAATTTATTATTTACCTCTAAACTAATAGAATTACCATCCTACAAATAACAATAAATGGTAGTCAGCACCGATTAAAAAAGAAAATCCGACATATTATGAAACAAATCATACCACACATAAAATACGCTTGCTTATCTTAGAATCACTTTCTGTTATGTTTTCACATATATCCTGATCTACATCTTCAGACTTATAATACCTATATTCTGATACTTTCTTCAGAATATTTTCATTAGAATGTAGACTCTTATTATTTTTATCAATATCAGAGTAGTTGCTTTCTATATACATAAATAGATTAATTAACTTTTTCCATGTAATTGGAGTATGAAGAATAGTAGTTGTTCCACCAATTTTTCTAATTAATTTTTCTGCCAAATTATTTTCTTCATTATTTGGAAATATTATAAAGATTATTACTAAATTATTATTATTTATTTCTAATCCTCTTAATTCTAATGTTGCTTTCATGACCTCTTCTTCATTATTTTCATAAAGTCCAATAAATACTATATCATAAGTAGATTGATTATTCAAATCTCTATAACTTTTTGCTGCATTAATACCTTTATCAAAAGTATCGAATGCATCAACTTTTTCAATTACTTTAAGATAATTCAACAATGAATTTCTTGCATCTTCAAGTGGATGAACTATTAATATTCGTTTTTGTTTTATAAAATTAGGTAATACATAACTTATTTGATCAAAATGAGGTGTATTTAATAATGAAGAAGCTATTGATAATAATTCAACATTCCATGTAAACCAAAATTTACTTCCTTTTCTTAATTGACTTTCTACATTAATTGCTCCTCCATTAATTTCTACTAGACTTTTACAAATTGCGAGGCCAAGTCCTGTACCATCTTGCGTTTTTGTCATTGACATATCACCTTGTGAATAACTTTGCCATGCATGTTTTATATATCCTGGATCCATTCTATTATTATTAAATAAATTATTAGCTTAAATTTATGTATAGAATATATAACATAAAATATACAGAATTATAGAATATATAATAAGTATCCTACCCAATGCCAGTGTCACATAATTCAACCAACAGATTTCCTTTTTTGATAGTCTGACCATAAGTTGATTTATCTTTGTCTTCATCAATGACGTCTTGTACTGAAATTGTCACTACGACTTTACCCTTTTTGGTGAATTTAATTCTAAGAAATTAAGAAATTCAATTAATTAGGTTATGAAAAATAAATAAATATGTATATATGTATGTATGTAAAAAAAAAAAAAAAAATAGTTACGAATTTGATAATAAATGAGACAAAACTTGTTTGAACCTATTTTACAATAATAAGAGACAAAAGAAACACAAAGTAATAAAAAATTTTAACACATCTAGTATAAAGAAGTATATTAATTTTAATCACCTCTCAGGATCACTCTTAACATATCTCGGCAACATATCTACCTCACAATTTACAATTAATTCAATCTTTTTAACTCCAGCTTTTTTTCCGAATGACTCAATCGTACTCTCAAATAATTCTAATAAATCAAATGTTCTATTCATTAAAGTGATTTTTCGTGCTTCTAATTTTGCTACATCCAGAATATCATTTACTATGGATAAAACTATATCAGAAGCGCGTGCCATGATATTAATCATGTCTCTTTGATCAGTGGTTAAGCTAGTACTCTCAAAGGAAGAGAGAATGCCTACTATCGCTCCTAGTGGTGTTCGTAATTCTATTACGTATAAGAATGGAATAAGAATGAAATAAGAATGAGATTAAAATTCAATTTGCAAGATAAGAAAAAATTTGTTATGCATAATACACAATGTAAATAATATACCATGAGAAGTATTTGCTAATATTTGACTCTTTGCAAGATTTGCTACTTCAGCAGCTTTTATTTTAATTTCATTTTCAGCATTTTTCTCCAACATGCAAGCATAAGTAATACCTAAACTTATTTGATCTGATATTTGCTGTAATAATTCTATTTCAGAATCGAGCCAATTAGAATTTGGAGATCTATGTATTTTTATCCATCCCCAACAAATATTATTCAATCTTATTTCTGCAGATAATACTGATACATTTTTACAAACATTATCACAATATACATCTAAAAAGATATCTATGCCTGAATTATTATCTAAAGATTTTTGGAAATTGATTAATGTTTGTGATTTATCTTTATTGCCATCATTAACTTCAGTTGATAGATTAGTTATCGGTGTTATATTTTTTGGGTCTTCATATAAAGCAACTATTTTATTATTTTTAAATCCAGTTTGGTTGTTTGTAACAATAAATATTCTTTGACTTGGTAATCTATTATGAACTTCTTTAACAATATTTAACAATGCTTTATTCAGATCTGATCCAGAAAGGATTTCATTTGATATTGAAAGCAGTAATTGCTTTGTTTCTTCTTGTTTGGATTGTTGAAATGATATTTTACAACGAAGAAGTGAAAGTTTAATATTAGCACGAACACGAGTAATTAATTCTCGAGCAGAAAATGGTTTTATTAAATAGTCATCTGCTCCTTTATCCAGGCCTAAAGTAACAAAAAAAAAATCAATAACTGATAAAGAAAATAGAATTAAATCAAAAAATAAAATAAGATAAATTTACCTTCGACTTTAGAATCTTCTTCAGATTTTGCGGATAATAATATTACGGGGATCAATCGAGTTTTTACATTAGACCTTAACGAATCTAATAACTCGTACCCATTCATATTTGGCATCATGATATCTATTAAATTCAAATAATAATAACAATATGCAATTCAATAATTATTATCATTATGAATAAGATATACTGAATAGAAATTACTTGCCGCTAAGAATTAAGTCAGGCAATTTTTTAAGTTTCTTTAAGACTCGTATAGCATCCTGGCCGTCACAAGCACGAAATACGTCAAATTTTTTTAGAAGATCTGCTAGATAATCTCTATAAACATGCCAATAATAAATATAATTTCGAATTTATTTATAAAAAGTGATTAATTTTTTTTTTAATCAAATAAAGGAATATATATATTACCGCATATCATTATTATCATCAACAAGTAAAACTTGATATTTCTTCTCATTAACAGAATCATCTATAAAACCATCCGCTAAAACTTTATCAATCTCCATATCCTGATCATCTATTGATAATTTATCTATCACTTCATGTGTATTATTTATTATCCATTGAGAACTTTCTTCTAAATAAAGCTGTCGATTAGTATATAATTCTCGATTACTAGCTATTGGATTTTCAACGTTATCAATTTGATTTGTTGGTAAGTGTTTGTGTCCTATTGGAAACCAACATTTAAATGTCGTTCCTTGATTTACTACAGAAGTTACAGTGATATCTCCACCATGACATGTAATAAGTTCTTTGACAAGAGCAAGCCCTATTCCAGTGCCTTCATGACTACGCGAACTTTGAGATTCTGCACGGTAAAAACGCTGGAATATATTTGGAAGGGCGATTTCTGAAATGCCAACACCTGAATTAAAAATAGTTAATTCGGATGTAGTTAGGACATAGTAACAATGATAATAAAAAAAAGGCATAATCGTCTAGTTTAATAAGTCAGAAAAATTCATTAACCTGTATCTGATACTTCAAGGACTACCATTTTCTTATTATCTTTGTAATCAAGATATAAGCGAATAGTTACGCGTCCATTCCAAGTATGTTTTAATGCATTCGAACCTTTTAACAGGCAAAATATTTTAATATAATAAACACATTATGTTTTAATGAATGAAAGTTGTGAAAATAATTTGTTATGAATATTTTTTAGAAAATACTTACAAAGATTAAACACAATTGTTTCATACATATCACGATCTAAATAAATCTTATCTCCCATGGCATGACTAAATTCGTCTGAGTCTGGAATATCAATAACATACTCCAAACCTAATGCTTCGGCCATATTTTTAAAATCTGAAGCTAATTCTTGAGTATATTCGGCAATATTAGTTTCATGATAATGCAATTCTAACTTATCAGCTTCTAAATTTGAAAACTGTATAAAAGTCGAATCTTTAATATAAAGTTTTGGAAATTAAATGCAATTGCTATTTAAATATATTAATAATTCTTAAACTTTAAGATATAACTTACTTGTAATAAAGAGTTAATAAGTTTAAGCAATCGACGGGAGTTACGACGTATGATCTGAAGATGCGACATCATTGGCGATTCGTTTGGACATGCAGTAATTATGTCATCGAGTGGTGAAAGCATTAAAGTTAATGGTGCTGGAATGGAAATTAAGTCATTAATTTTATTTAAGCAATACATTTCTGAAAAAAAAAACTTTATACATATTAAATCCATACTTTTTAATTCATGACTAATGCCTTGAAAGAACAAGACTTGTTGGCGATTTAATTTAGCTAATGCTTTAGATCGTTTCTTTTCCTCTTCAATTGTTTTTGCATGTAGCAAAAATGTATTCATGTGACTTGTGGCTAGCTGATAAACCATATAATGTATTTATAATAAGTATTTGTTTTAATGAATAGAGTATGTATAAATAATAAAATTAATAAATAATGAAAACTTTGCATACTTTTAAAAATTCCATATACTTTTCATCAAGTGCGCAAAGTCGATTAACACCACAAATCAATATAGCCGATAAAACTTTGCCTTCGCAAAGAGAAATTTTTGTCAATAAGAGTACAGCCTGAGAACCATCTTTTAACATAACTTTTATATGCCTCCCTTCCTTTAATAATAGGGATATTGGCCAAGAAGAATCACATTTTAAAAACGAATAAGTAGTATTATGTCGTTTTAATTCAATATAAGCATCGTAGTTTTTATTAGTATCTTTAGCTAAATCAATTATTTCGAAGGTTTCGGGTAAATAATCAGGAAAATTCCATCCAGTTTTATTGTTATGCTCAAAGGTTGTAGAAATTAGACGGACAATTGAAGAATCAGAACCAGAGTCTAATTTATCGACAAAGTAAATTAAAGCATAAGGAATATCAGCATTATTATCCCTTAATACTTTTGTTATAATATGGCAGGCATTTCCCAATGATTCAGCCTCTTCATTAAGTCAATATAAAATACGCGTTAATAGATAAAAAGATAATTATAAAGATGATAAGCATATATAATAATATTAACTATTTATGTAGTAAATACTAACCAGAAATGCGACGACCAAATTCGTCAAGTATTTTTAATCTTCGAGCGTTCAAAACTTTTTGAGTAGTTTCTTGTAACAAAGTTAAAATAGCACAAACGGTGCCATCAGATTGAAAAATTGGACTCAAAGAATAATCAAAGAAGCATTCTTCTACATAACCATCACGTTCTAATTCGTGACGAAAATCATTATAGAAGATGCCTTTGCCAGATGTTCTTACCCTATATATGTATATTAATTGCAATTCATAAGTTTAAATATTACAAAAGAAAATATCTTTAAAATTATTACATAGCTTACCCTTCTAATTGTGAATTAAGTGTATCATATATTTCGGGCCAAACTTCTTTAAGTGGTTTTCCTAGTGCTATTTAATAATGAAAAGGAAATTAATTATACAGTAAATTCATGGCACGACATTATCTAATTAACATTAACTTTGTTGGTATGGAAGTTTTGTTTTTAAAACTGGTTGCCATGCTATATAAGTAAATAGAAATAGTTATTTAGAAGTTAATCATGTATTAAAAAAAATATGAATTTTAAAAAATTTGTTACCTCTATTATATATTGTGATCCAATCTGGATAAATACAAAGATTGACGGGAAATACAGATTGAAGGCACAGATTCTGAAATCGTCAAGAATTAAATTAAAATTTTACGATTTAAATAAATAAATAAATAATATATATGTAAATATATATATATATAACAGTAATATATAACAATAAATTACAATAAATTACAATAAATTAACAATAGGTTAACAAATAAATTACCACAGCGTTTTTGAGAGCAGGGTCCCATGAGTCGATAGGCCCAAGGACGGTCGAAGACCAGTCATAATTATAGACCATTTTGGCAAAGTTTTGATCCTCATTTTCATTATTACCGCTGAAGGCCATAGGTAGCGACATATAAACTAAAAAATAAGTGGTTAAATTTTCAAAGAGAATTATAAATTATAGATCAATATCATTTAAATCAACAATGAATAGAAGATTGATTAATTACTAATTGTTTAAAATTAATTAGAATTAATTAGAATTAATTAGAATTATTAGAGGATGCGGTTATAAAAAAAAATTTTGTTAATATGTATTATTATTAAGTTCGGTCAAAATATTGGATTTATATGCTAATCGAGCTTGTGTAAGTAAAGAGAAAATTTTTCTGTTGCTCTCATTCGTATCTAACCTGCATAATAACCCTGCGTACGTATAGTACCACAAAGTTATCGTTACGCGTTATTCAAGTATTTGCAGGTAACCTTATAATCGATTTAATAAATTTACAAAATTTGATAAATTATGTTATTCAAATTTTCAATATCTAAATTCGTTCGCAATAACAATTTAATATTTTTGAAGTTTCGAATCAGTTGTGTAGCTAGTAATACTTTAATAATGGCAGATGATTCTTACAATCTATCATTACATTGACAAATAGTCTTACATAATATTATCACATGAGTATTTAAGTTGTCACATAAAAAAGTATTAGTATGTAGGAATGGCAAAACAAACGCATTTTTGATGATTTTTATGTTTTTTAACTTGATTTAATATAATGCCTTAAAATATTGTTGACATGGCGTTGATGGGTGAGGCTGAAATTATTGTATCTGATTGGTTAATTTCAATTTCAGTGTCGCCGTGAAATTTTATTTCTTAATCGAAATATGCATGTTTCTTGACATCAGTTTGTGATACAAAAGTCAAAAAGTCAGAATATTCGAATTTATAATCATGGTCGTAACCGTATCAGCATTATTATTAATCATGATGTCAATAACAGTGACGATATTTTAAAACACAAAAAATCATTTTTAGCAATATAAAATTGATTTAAAACATTATATTTTAAATCATTTTGCCATCTCTAAAAGTATGTTCATAAGCTGTATGCGAAACATTGAATAAGGATAATCATTTTGCTGTTTTAACTAATGCGGATATATACGTACGTACACGTGCGAGGGATTATTGAAACTTTGCATCAAAAGCGTGAAAATAAATGTTTAAACTTAGACAATTTGTATGTATTATAATGCACAAATAATAATTCTCATATTATTATTTATCGTTATGTAACCTTGATAACAATAAGTTTATTCACAATCTTAATTATTCTAAAAAAAACAGTTTTTGTGTAATCTATACGTATAAAATTTTACCCGTTGTTGTAATCTGATTGGTCAATTTCAAGTACCGTGCTCGGAGTTATCCGTTGACCTTCCCATAGCTATTCCGATACTATTGAAATCACCAATCAATATACAAAAAATAAATCGTTCTTAATTTAGTGTTGATAATTGGCTAATCGGACCCAGAAATTGGATCAATGGTTTTGGCCCAATTTCTGTCCGATTAGCCACTGTTCTTAATGATACATGGACGTTAGGAATGCCCAAATACTAGTTTAACGAAAGTATTATTATGAAGCATTCGGATGTTAAATGTTACGGTCCAGACCAATTCAAACCAGACCATTATCCCCTTAATAAGAACGACCTAAATTATTACCGAGTTCTGACTTTGCATATTTGTTACATTTGTTACACAATTGACTGTTATCCATTTCTGCCTAGGGATGGGGAGGTTTGGTTTGGTTTGGTCTGGTTTAATATAAAGTCTAATTTATGCAGATAATGCATCAATCAAATTTGAATTAACCAAATCGAACCAAACCAAACCTCCCCATCCCTATTTCTGCCTATTTACAGATAAACATCTCTTTACAAGTGCATATAAATACTATTCATAATTTTCTATTAACAAGGTATTTACAACATTAAAATATACCATTCATAATCATAATTTCGTTTTACATTGCGTATTAGAATGATAGTTATTGTGTAGCGAATAACCTGGTTACACACAAGTTCATATTCTGTGACCGGTTAACAAGAAAATTAATATGAACGATTATATAACATTATTTGGTTGATTGGTTATCTCTTATATTAATTCTTTCAACAACTAGTAATCCAAATTAAGTCAATTTTCTATGTATTGTATAAAGATGCTTGTTCTATAATATATAAAGTTTTGTTTAATTTGAGCTACTTGATACATAAAATAGTTTATAAATTTATGAATTACAAAGATGTATTTTTTTTTAAAAAAGTAATTTTCAAATTTCTTAATAATTGGCAGTCCGTTTTGGACAAAACTTTCATTATTATATATAATAAAGAAAATTTATTAGTTTACACGTAGTGTTTATACACGGGTATAATTTATTACAAATTCGTGTAACATGCCAATCAAATAAATAATTTTTACAAATAAAAAACTAAACTCTCACTCATGGTTAGGGTAAGAGTGGGTTTGGGATTGGGCGAGGTATAGCCTGTACCAAAATTTCACAAAGAATTTTTTTTATTAGAAGCCAAAAGGTGATTTCATAATCAAAATTTTGAGATATCTATATTGTCCGTGTACACACACCCCGTGTACAAATAGAAATTCTCTATAATAAATATCTTTCTTTAATATGCAAAATTTTGGTGCGGTTTAGGCCACTAGTTGAAATATACGTAAAATTAACTATTCTTTAATCACCCTAAACGCATTAACGATAAATTGAGTGTAGGTGTTTAGTAAGGTAGCTATGTTTATACATTGCGGCAAATTTATAAAGTACCCCCAAATTTTGAAAATTTTAACCACCGATAGTGAGTAAATTTGGGCGTCCTCAAACAAAACGTGCCTTCGTGAAGTCCGACAAGTTGTTACACAAAATAGTGACATGTCTAATTGTAACATAGGTGTCGTCACTTTTATTAATTATTAATAAATACATCATATCAGCGGATTCGAGGAATTTTGTGATATTTTCCCAGGGTGTAAAGTCTATCACGATCGTTGTTACAAATAACATGTTATAATTAGACAT
This sequence comes from Racocetra fulgida, assembly GCA_910592135.1. Lineage (NCBI taxonomy): Eukaryota > Fungi > Glomeromycota > Glomeromycetes > Diversisporales > Gigasporaceae > Racocetra > Racocetra fulgida. The sequence goes on along the minus strand of CAJVPZ010002245.1, from coordinate 3,582 downwards.
GACTATTCCGTGTAAAAACTTGTCTGACTTCACGAAATCATGTTTTGATTGAGAACGCCCCAATTTATTTGACTAATCAATACGATTACTATCATTACGCATATGACAATATTATATAGTCATGTGATGTTTTTAGGTATTCACGGAAAATCTATGGACAGTTCAATTTTAACTCTCTGTATCTATGTATATTGCTCTTCTAAGTTAGAATACTAGTATTCCCTTATTTTCAGATACTGCCTTAGAACTTTAAAACAAGCTTATATTCTATAAAAAGTTTATTATTCTCAAGATAAACCTGCTAGAACCTTCTATACTCATAATCTGGCTAATTTAGATTTTAGTAACTTATACCAAGTCTAAAGATAAGTATTTGTAACTTATTATCTCTACTACTATTACCTATTTTTGCTTTTGTAAAGTTTATCCAAACCTCAGTATACACTTTATTAACTATTAATTGTATTTTTAATACACCTAACATTATCTCAAACTTTTAATTTAGATAGCCCAAAATAGATCAGTGGGTGTCTTCTGGTATTTTGATTGAATCTTTTTTTTGATTTCATTTGGTGGCCTGAGTGGTATAGTGTTTTGCCAAATACTTGGTCCTTATTTAGTTTACTACTAGTGCCTGATGTTTGAAAATAATTCTTTATATAGTACTATTAAAGATCTGTGCTACCTTTTTACTTAAGACTTGTCAAGCAGGCTTTTATATACTCTAAGCTCTTAGATTTATCTAGCTACTATTGTTTTACAGCCTTTCAGTACAAGCTGATATAACTAATTTTATAGGTGCTAATTTGTTAGATTATATATAGTTTGCTATTATATATTTTTTAAATTCAAATTTTGTCATCAGAGAGATTTAAGTATTTGTTTGCTGCTTAGAGATATAACAACTTACTAACTACACTAGTTTGCCATACTTCTAATAACAATCAATTTTATAACTAACTAAAAATAATATTAACTAAGAGTTATATAATTTAGCACATATGCGTTGTAATGCACCCTGATCAACCAATTAAAATGTAAGATCAGGTGTAACATTACATGATCAGGAAAATTCAAAACAAGCGTTCGTTTTGCCAAAAATCGCCTATAACTCAAAATTTCGCATATGCAACTACCTTTTGGGTCCTAACAAAAAAAATTCCTTGCAAGATTTTACTATAAACCCACCTTTTATAAACTACCTTAACCTTACCTAACGCTAACCCTAATCACATAAAAAAAATCCTTTATTTTGATTTCATGTTACACCTGATCTTATGGGGTGCGTTACAACGCATATGCGCAAAATGATTAAATTCATTAACTAATATTAACAATAAAATATTTGTATACAAGTATACTTTTAATTATATTTAAATTTTTTTTAGATGACATTTTTAATTAGTAATTTTATTATTTAATATTTTTATTTTTATATTTTTATTATATATATTAGTATTTTTACAATTTAGACCATGAATATAAACTATTAAATATATTCTAATTCTATGCTATTATTTTGTATTTAATTTTTTTATACTAAAACAATCTTTTATACTGTTAGGTTTAGTATACAAATTTGTATACTAAAATATTTTGAAGAAAATTGAATATGAATTTTTATATAAAACTTTTATTTTAATTGGTTATGATGATTCTTCAAGATCTGAATTATATAGCACATCTGTTGCTACAGTATAAAATATTCTATATAACCTAATTGAAAGATATAAATTTATATAATAGCTAAAAATAAATCATTTTATTTATATTTTTGAACTATTTTATTTCTTTAATATTATTCAAAACTCAATTATATGAAGCTGGTCATAAAAAATCTTTAATCAACTTTAAAGTTATATTTTAAAGACATAATAATTATAAAAAATCTTTATAAGTATTATATGAAAGTACTTTTATTAGTGTTAAATTTAGATACAAAGATCCTATTATGATCAGTACTAAATGACTAAATTTTGAAGTATTTAAAAAAAAATTTATGAAATAAGAATTATAGCAATCAGAATGTGGTGTATTTTTATTTTAGCTTAGAAGATAAGGGTGTAGCTTAATAAAATTTAGAGTATATATACAAAAACAGGCCAAAAATCATTTTAGTATACAAATTTGTATATTAAACAGTTTAAGAGATAATGTCTTTAATCTACTATTATATTTTCTATACCTTTTATACTTATTTAAAGCAACTTTCAAGCGAATATATCCTTCTATAGAGCTTAGACCTTTATAATTCTTATAGTATACTTTCTAACTTGGTGATAGTATTGAGTTTGTACTCTTTTTTTCAAATTCTTGAATTTAGCTTAAGTTTTCTTGATTGTTTCTTTAATAGTTGAAACTATAGCCTAACATCTTCTACTAGACTACATCTTGTATAACTTAATTGCTACACTAGTATATTTGTTAGAAAGTATTAATATATTGAACTAAAATCAGTATACTGTGTCTTATATTTTTATCTAAAAACTTCTATATATTGGTTAAATAAGGACTATATTTTGTAATTAAATTACTTTCAACTAGATTTATAGTATATAATATCACTTTTAGGTTTTATTCAAATTGGTTTATGTTTAATATTGGTATACTTTTGTATTGCAGTTGTATTCTGTTCATATTACTACTACTAGCCAAGTACTTTTAGTTTTAATTTGAGTTTTGATATGCTTTTATATATTGACCTAACTTTTTATAAGTAGAACCTTTCTAATTTTAATCTTTTGTACAGTACCAGACAGTATAAGATATACATTTTTTGTATATAAAAAGTTTAAAGTATAACAACTTTTTTAAGATAAATTAAATCAAAAAATTTTTTGACAGATTGATAAATTTTTAGCTAAACTACATTTTTGTTAGAGGGTTTTTTATTATTTTTTGCTTTAAAGAAGTTATTAAGAGTTAAAGTTTATAATAATTTAAACAATTGGCATTTAATATAAAAAAAAGATATATGCTTCATTAACTAATCAAAATTAATTATACAAAAATTAGCCAATTAAAATTGATTATGTAAGCATAAAACATTAGCGCTCTATATATATAGATTGGATATCTCATGCTGTTTAGTACTGTATATTGCTGTAAGTACTTTCAATTTTGGTAAAGCTAATTCTTTGCTACAGATCATCCTTATATTTACTGCTTCTCCTATTATTCCAATTTTTGATGTATTGTATCACTCTTCCAAGCAAATACTCAACATTATTATTTTAAATTAGAATTTATATATGTAATCTAATAATTATTCTTTTAAACAAATATCTAATAATTTTAGTATAAAGATATTAGTATTGGCTAAAGCAGTGGTAAAAAGATGTTGATGCTGCTTTATTTTTAGAACTTATTTATGCAATCATTTCACTATTTAGATCTTCTGTAATACCAATTTCACACATAGTGCCTGCACTCTATAATTGGATCTTCTCCAAGAATTTCTATTTCAAAACTATATTTATACTTGAACTTTCTACAGGGCTTTGCATTTTTTTTTTTTTTGATATTAAGGTGAGGCCTTGCTCGTATCTTTATTAATAATTTTTGAAATAGCAACAATGTGAA
>CAJVPZ010002244.1:0-12762 GCA_910592135.1 Racocetra fulgida | reverse complement strand
ATATCTTATTTCAAATATTGACTAGTATCATGTAAAATATTTTTTTATTGAATAATAAATTATTTAATATGAAATTATATTGAAAAATATTAATGCTAAATATTTGCAATATTAGTATTCAAAAACTTTTCAAGAGCTGCAGGATAAGCTTGCTCCACCCTTGACAACGCTTGCTTATCTTTCCGAAGTACTTCCAATATATTATCTTCGTTTTCTATCCTCTGGTCTTGTGGACTATCTTCATCGGCTTCAACAATCTCTTTAAGATTCGACTTCGATTTATCTAATTTACTTAACCGTGAAAGTAAAGAAGAGACATTATTTTTTATACCTAATTTAAGAATACTTTCACAATAACAACATTTCCCATTCAACATAGTAAAACAGCTCTCATGGTATCCATGACCGCATGCAATAACCATGGAGCTTTTATCTGTCCCGTCATATAATAATTCATGACAATGATCACATTTGTCATATGATGGCAAATGCTCACTGCCGAACCCTAAAGACATTTGCTTTTTGTCCACGACAAGATTCAACGACACTAGTTTGTAAGTAAATTTTCCTTCCTGGTCTTCAATAATAGAGCTTTGACCTAATTTTCGGTAAACATTACCAAAAATTTCTAGAAGAAATACTTCTGCCTTTTTTGTTAATAAGGCTAAATTATTTTCATCCACATACATAGACTTTTTCTGAACCACAAATGCGTCTTCAAATGCAACAATATCCTTTCTGGCACTAATGACCTTGGCAATCTTGGAAAGCTGTTGTGAAGTATCGGTAAAGGAGCTCTGTCGTCGTATTATGCTATACATATTTTCAACAGGATAATTTGTGAACTTAACTAAATGATTTTCTAATACATTTAATATAGGATGATTGTTTTGACACCAATAAAATATATCAGAAAGAAAAACTAAAGGCGCTTTATTGTAATTACGCCTTTCAAACCGTAAAAAAATGCACCACGTCTGAAATACGCCCTTCGATGTATGATTCCCAATCTCCAGACCGAAATAATGTTGAATATATATCTAATCCGACCAGTACTGTATTGTCTAATAATTTAAATAAAAATAAGAATTCAACATCCTTACAATATTTTCTGAACTTATCTGTTACTATTGGCTTAATTTTCTTCCAAGCACTTCTTACTAGCTCAAGAAGTACAAATATTCGATATGGGCTTGGTGTTTTGCTAAGCGCTTTACTTGTACTAAAAATATATTGGTATTCCATATTGAAAAGTCCCAATAAGTTTTTAGTATAGACTCGAATAGATTTAGCTGAATATGAAAGATGCCGATAATTGGAATGAAAGATAATATGCTGTTCGGTATACTATCTTCACGGTTTAATAAACAAAGAGTAATTGCTTGATGTGTAAATACCTGCCCGGGCCAATCAGCTACAATTGGAATAACATGGTTAGTCAAATAATTAGTTAATAAATGAATTTTATGAACTTCTTGTAAAGCCTTAATATACGAATCTATTCCTTTAAGACTAAGTTCAAAAAAATTCAAGAGAATCGTGTCTTTCATTTTGCGCTCTTCCCACCGTTCTTGTATATGAGAATCGTATTTGTGAAGAGTCATATTTTCAAGTCTCCTGTCCAAAGGTACCTCACGATAAAACTGATCATTAAATGTTTTAGACATTCGTCTCATATAATAGGTGTCTAAAAAATTGCAAATAAGGTTAGAATCAACTAAATTCGGATTGTGAACCGATATACCATTTGGTGCGATCCGTGAAATAGCATTTGAATCAACACCATTTAACAACAAGGTTGTCATATGCGCTACACTTGATGTTAAACATGTATCCGGGATTCGTTTGGTGTGAATATTACGATAATCATCGACGTTAAGAACTAATGTATTATTTTTTTTAATTTCCAGATATGAAGCAACCCTATGTGGATGATTATCAGCAATGGCTGTCTTTTCTCTATCCAGATGCCTTCGTGAAATTGTTATACTGGCATGCGATAAAGCATCTATAGCTTTCATGAAAACCCCCCATCAAATCTACAAAAAGAGACACATCTTTTTTAAATGCGGTTAGTTTGGAATTTTGGTTGCCGCAAATAATATAACACTCTACTGCTAATTTTTTATCCAACTTATCTAAATCTTTATCACATCTATTTTTAGGAAGAGATGCATTATAAATTAAATTGAAAAAACTACTTAGCCTAAAATCCTTAGATGCCATCTCCCTACGCATCTGTTTGAAACTGTAAATTGCTGGTTTTTCTTCATTCTTTTCTCGATCATATAGAAGCTTTGTTAGAACATTAATGCTTGTTGATTACGTAAGATTGTTATTACTTTCTGCCACTTCATCTTTTAAATTCCAAAGCAATATAACCATGCTTTGGTTTCAGCACATCAAATAACATTGAAATGCTAAAGACCGATCAAGTGCTTTTTGTTCAGCATCACTTTTTCCTCCCAAGCAAGCCATCGCTTCGATTTCATCGAAAAAAAAATTTAATTGATCGTTTTTGCTTTCAGCAATAGATCGAAGCTTAGAAAATGAAACAATAGGTGGATCGTTTCCTAAAATTTCTCTTTCAAAGATAATGTTAGTTAACAAGGAAATACTTTCAGACATAGAAAGGGTATCCTTTCTTTGTCTTTTTAACCCTCTTTCCTACTCTTCAGCATGTTCTTTAAAGGTATTTGTTCTATTTACTATAATCGCATTATAACAACTGGAACACATATACTCATCCTTATGATTTCTATAGTATGAAGCCAAGGTTCCGTTAGCTTCTGCTTTGTTCAAAACGTTCTCAGTTATTTTTCTCCAAACTGTCGTCAAAACGCCTTTGCAAATCTTCACAACGCACTGTTTGCTTGAATCTTGAGCCGATTTACCTTCCATTTTCTATAAAAGTTGGTACTAATAAAAAATCGTGAATATTCTGATTATTTTTGATTAATTTTAGCAATATATAGGTTATGCGAAGGGTTTTCGTTTTCTTTCTTTTGTTTGTTAAATTTGATTGGAAACTTGTGAAAAATCACGAGAACAAAAAGTACTTTAAAGCGTATAAAAAATTAAAAAAATTTTTTTTATTAAATTGGCTAAGCCACTGTAGATCATCAGTGAATATCGGTTTGTCCACCATGCTACGATCATTCAAGATCATTCACGATCTGAATGATTATTCACGATCATGAATGATTATTCACGATCGTGAATGATCATGAATAATTAAATTCTGACTTCCCGGACTTCAACTAAAGATGCCTTGTGAAATTAATTTCACTAATTCCACTAATTTCACTATATATATATATATATATATATAATACAGTTATATGCAAAATTAAAATTATTTAATTAAAATTTCAATTGGTGTGTATATAGATCTTGTACACGACCATTTTATACTAATCCTCAGATAATAATGACAATAACCATCAGATTGAGAAAGATAAAAAGTAATGACTAGATTATTTATTATTACAGTCTTAAATGAGAGATTTAAAGTTCAAAAAAAAAAAAAAACTACAAAAATATTTAAATTAATTTTTAATAAAATTTTCCAATTTCAAAAAAATTTTTTTTTTAAAAAAAAAAATGGTTCAATTAAATAATACGAATTCACCAATTCGAAATATTGAAGTATAAAAATTATGAGAATAATAAAATATTTTGACAATTACCAAAATTCAACCTAAAATTTAACCTAAATGCAACCAAAAATTCAACCTAAATGCAACCAAAAATTCGACCTAAAATTCAACCTAAATGCAACCTAAAATACAACCTAAATGCAACCAAAAATTAACCTATAACTAATTTTTTTTACACGATCGAAACGTTGGTATCATTTTGTTGATGAATAGTTTCTTCTTTAACAGTTTTAGTTTCACCGGTTCTGGTATTTACGGTGACTAATCTGTCAACATGGTAATAAGCCAATTCACCTAATTCGGCTTCATCAAGACCTTTAGTTTCAGATTCAATATCAGCACGAAGTGAAAGTCCAGGAATTTTATCCATGATCCATAATATAAGATAAGTTATCACAAAACTATAAGCTATAGCAGCAACAGAATTGGCAAGTTGATAACCCATTTGAACCCAATTTCCATCTATCCAACCACCAAGTTTCTCCACTGGAGAATCTAAAGCAAAAATTTTTTTACTAGCAAAAATACCAGTAAGAATATTTCCTATTAAACCACCAACAGCATGTACAGCAAATACATCTAACGCATCATCAAAATTAAAAACATGTTTTAATTTAACAGCTAAATTACAAAGAATACCAGCCAAAATACCATAAATAGCACCAGCCCAACATTCAACAAAACCAGAACCAGGAGTAATAGCTACCAAACCAGCAACTACACCCGAACAAAAACCAAGAGCGGAAATTTTCTTTTCTAATCTATAATCCATTAAAGCCCAAGTCAAACCACCAACAGCAGCAGCCAAATTAGTAACAACACAAGCAGTAGCAGCACGAGTATTAGCAGCTAATTCCGAACCACCATTAAAACCAAACCAACCAAACCAAAGGAATACAGCACCGAGAACAACATTAGCGATATTATGAGGTTTAAATTCATCAGTTCCATGACCATGACGTTTACCAACAATAATACAATAAGCAAGAGCAGCGGTACCGGAAGCGATGTGTACAGGAGTACCACCAGCAAAATCCAAAGTACCTAAAACAGCAGCCCAACCTTCACTATTCCAAGTCCAACAAGCGATTGGATCATAAACAATAGTAGACCAAATGAAAATGAAAACAGCAGCGGGAACTATACGACCACGTTCAGCAGCAGAACCAATAGCAAGAGCGGGAGTGATAGCAGCAAACATACATTGATAAATAGCATAAACTAAACCAGGTACATTAGCAGTAAGATCACTTTGTGGGGCATCACCTACACCTAATAAGAAAGCATGATCTAAATTTCCAATGAAATGACTAGGAGCGTGACCAAATGTTAGACTATAACCCCATAACCACCACTATAAATAAAGAAAGAATTAGTTTAAATAAAATTAAAAAATTAAAAAATTAAAAAATATTATTATTTAAAATATAAATTATTTATAAATTATTTATAATTTATATATAAATTATTTTTATAATTTATTTAAATAATAATTACCTGAAAAGATACAACGGCAACTGATAGCATACTAAGCATAATAAGTGATAAGGCATTTTTACTACGAGCCATACCACTATAGAAATAACCTACACCTGGAACCATAATAAACACCAATGCAGTAGAAGTCAAGGTCCAAGCAACATTCCCGGTTCTAGTAGCTGCGGCAATAGCTGTCTTCAAATCTGCAATTGTCGTGTTATCAGCCATCTTTGAATTGACTTTTAAAAAAATTATAAAATGTATATATATATATATATATATATATATACTTATATATTTATATATATCTAAATATAGGGAAAATTTATGAATGAAGAATGAATTGAGGATTGATCATAAAAAAAAGGTAAATAAATCTAAGATGACTTTGTGAAAATTGAAAAATTAAAGGATAGAGATTCCAAAGTATTATAATGAATTATATCCCTAAAAAGAATAAATTATACAAAAAGAATTTTTTGAATTCTAATTATATAATTCTAATAGGGATAACCAAAAAAAAATTCGTGAAGAGGTTCGTATCTCTTTGTTCAAAATATAAAAAATGCACGGGGAACCGGTGAACCACTTTTTTTTTTTTTTGGCGAGGAGCCAGACCAAAAACAAATTATATATGAGTATATATATATATTTTTTTTCTTGATAATTTTTGAATACGTAATATAATTTTGGATCCGATGAACATTGAATAATATTTGGCAAAGTTCATGTTAAACTTGATTAAAAGAATATTCTGTACGAGTTAAGCTTCGGAACGACATTTGATGACACCGATAACAACTTTTTCTAACGTCACAAGACTCATAAATATTTTTTAAAATTCTTTGTAAAGGAATTTTGGTGTAACCAGGAGCACAAATTCAATCTAACAATATTCGTTTAACCTTAGTAATAAAGATCATATAACACCATAGAAATCATTATACAAGTTCGTATCAGGTACGGAAAATCCGTATCCGTTTACTTTTTCTGAAATGAAAAAGGGCTAAGTGTAACTTTTGAATGCTATTCTAATTCAGGATATTATTCTCAAAGTTCAACTATTTCTTTCGATGGTCTTTTGTTATGCACGTCGTACATAAGATAAGAAAAAGATGTACAACTTTAAGGTCATAAAAGTACCTACGTACGTGTGCAAGTAGTGCAAGTAGTGATGCAAAGTACGTACACGTACTTACGTACTTACGTATTAACGTTAAGGGGAGTATAAATTTGCCTAGTACGTTTTGACTATTATGTAACGGTATATGTAATGATATTAGGATATACGATAACGATAGCCGTTAAGAAATATACTGTTGAATAATTTTAAGCGCTTTATTTGTAAAAGTACCTATTGTGTGATACAATGATACAAACCAAAAAAGGCCAATTAGGGAACATAAATTTGTTTTTTTTACTGATCAATTGACACGTGCGCAAAGTAAAAAAAAACGAATATTAAAAATACAAAAAATACAGAATACAGATTAAAAATTTTATTCGTTAACCCGACTTTTAATGTATACATTAAAATCTGGTTTGATTTGTATAACTTAAAAATCCTCCTTATCATGTTATTAATTTATATCCGGTTAAAATCTTGGCAAATTAACAATATTATGCATTAACGAAATTACCGAGCAAATAAGATCCTTTATCCTTATACGTACATACGTACGTACGTACGTGGAACAATTTCTCTTTATTTGTACGTGTGTGAATTTGTACCTGTGTGATAATTGCAGACAAAAGGGGTATTCATTAATGATTTCATATTTGGAACTAATTAATTCAATGCTATTGTTCTTTGGGAAATAATCCTTACACTTTTGTTGTAACTTTATCGTAACTTTTTTTGTCGTAACTTCTGTAACTTTTTTGTTACGTATAACTTTTTGTTGTAACTTTTGTTGTACGTAACTTGCGTCACAGCGATAATGTATATGTTCACATCACTACTATATAGTTACTAGTTATGCTGCTATATAGTTATGATTCAATTTTAGAATAACCTTTTACATAGCTAGAGTTTTAGTAACATCTAAAATACTTTAGAAACATCGTTTATGATTTTTGATTTGTTTATGATAAGATACGTACTACTTTTTTTTTTACTAAACATTACTAAACATGTAACATGTGAATATCACTTTGCTTTTTTATATAATCGAATAATTACATGCATGCTTTAAATGATTGAAATGAAATGATAGACAAAGAACTCAAGAAAATAGCTGAATTAGCGTTAGAACTTAATGTATCAGTATCTGTATGTTACTGTATGTTACTGTATGTTACTGTATGTTACTGTATGTTTAAGAGTATGTTTAAGAGTATATTTAAGTATATTTAAGTATGTTTAAGTATGTTTAAGTATGTTTAACAAATAATATAATAAGCTCATTGTGTACGTACGTACGTACTATATTCATCGATCTTTTACGCAAGTTTAACAAGTTTATCACTTTGCTTTATTAAGAATTGATAATCATATTACATCTCCCCAGGAAATATCTCCCTTGCTTATTACTGCATGTATGCAGACTAGTCATTATATGGCAATTCATAATATAAATTCATATTAAATTCATTCATATTAAATCTTCTAATCATTAATGCCTCTTCAAGATTCTGTAATATATATATGATTGAAAATATTCACATGAATGATTCCCAAGAAAATCATAAAATATGATACAATGGCTGCCACGTTTTATAACTCAACTTTGAGGAGATAAATTTTTTATATTTTTTTTTATTTTTTTTAGGATACAAAAATTTTAGTTCAAATTTCATTTTCGAGATAATCTAGTATAACACTAACGATAACGTAGCTAGATCTGATGTAACGTAAAAGCTTTAAATGTCTTATCTTGAAGAATTTGCCTTTTATATATGTATTCTTTTTTTTACTTTTCCAAAATAATGATTGTTTTTTGTAAATATTTATTTAGATATGTATTTAGATATGTATTTAGATATGTATTTAGATACGTGTGTATACGTAGCGATGAATATACGTATAAATAAAATGATCGATCCCGATTTCTGCTTGTGAAACTATTGAAGAAATTACTAATTCGGATTTCTATTTTTGTTCCTTTTATTAACGTTAACTCAATGCAAAATACAAGGTTAGTCCAAGTAATTACGTATCGTTCATTTCTTATAAAATATTAATTAAATGCTATCATTATTAAATGCTATCGTTATGCAAATCTTTGATTCTCTTTTAAGGTTTCATTTCATATAATATTAATTAAATGCTATCGTTATGCAAATCTTTGATTCTCTTTTAAGGTTTTATTTCATATAAAATATTAATTAAAGGCTATCATTATTAAATGCTATCGTTATGCAAATCTTTAATTCTCTTTTAAGGTTTTCTCTCTAAAAATGCTCCCGTATATTTCCGAAAATAAGCTAATCCGAAAGAAGCTACCCCCCTGGTTTTTTCAAAATCTGAGAAATCGCAAATAGTTTCTACATATAAAACATAAAATTTTACTAAGTAAACCGGCTTTGGGCTCTTAGGTGAAGTTGTTTAGCTCATCAAGATGCATATATTCTACAAGCATTCATCGAAATATTTGAATTTTTCTAAAACACTCAATGTTTCGAAAATAAGCTACTCGTGTAATTTTCGTGTAATTTTCCTGCCAAAAATGATAACTTATTTTCGGAAACATACGGCATCTACTCCATCAACACGTGGTTTATCTTACGTGTAATTTTGTAATGAAGTGGTCTTCTTTACTTGACGTATGAAAGTATGAAAATGTGTGATTCTTACTTTGTCGATATAATATTTAGGCGATACGTAGTAAGTCTATGCATAATGACATTTTTTCTGTATATTATTTCTGTATACGTACGTACGTATTATTTCTGTATGTTACTTTAATTTCAAATAGTATAATTATTATACATACGAACGTACATGTACATAATCAATAAACATAACTTATTGTCAAACTCATATATCGGGTATGACTAAATATCTCATACAATAATGGAACATAAGTACGTATGTACGTACGTACGTAATGTACATACGTGCATGCATACAATGTACATGTGCATACGTATGTACTCAACTTTTTTGATTTAAGTGTCACATGCCACTAAATGGTTTCATTTTTATATGTACAGTAATTATTCATTATCCGAGATATTTACTGTATTTAATTATTAAAGACATTTAAAGCAAACCTAATCCTAATTTTCCCTAGTGTTTCCTAGTTTTCATCCCCTATCTTACAAAATCTTTTTATATTCCAAACATTAGCTGTTGAATCATCTCTTCTGTTAAATCATCTCTTCTGTTAAATCATCTCTTCTGTTAAATCATCTCTTCTGTTGAGATTTTTATTCGTTAAAATAAACATCTCTCGGATTAATAATAACCATCACGAATTAATTACCGTTTAACAATCTTTTACTGCATCTCCATAAAACATTATCCCCCAATATCCTAATTCCTAATTTAGAGATTGGACCCGTTGAGAAAATCTCTACCCGGGTATTATTGAATTACCCGGGTTATCTGGGTAAGTTATTATATATTTCGGATAATCGTATAGTAACAATTTATACCCGGGTATTATTAAATTACCCGGATTATCCGAGTAAGTTATTATATATTTCGGATAATCGTATAGTAACAATTTCTAATTAGTCAACATTCATAATTTATAATATTATATATTCGGTTGTTACTTTTCATTTAAATTTACTTCCAAATATAGTTAGTCCTAAATATGGTTACGTAGTTCTAACTCTATACCAATTCCTTCCCCCCTCAAGTATATACCTAAAAATGAAAAGCTTTTTGGTTAATATATCTTGATTAAATGCTGTGCTAAATCCTAAATTGCGATATTCTAACTTATTTAAACAACTGTATCACGTGAAAAAAGGGGTTGCTTAATACTGTAATATATATATAGTATATAGTTCATACGTAATAATGTTACATAACATTTAACCTATTTTAATATTATTAAATATCCATATATATACGTATCTAGTTTGGTGTTAAAAAATATTTCTTGTGTAAAAATATAGTACGTGCTGTATGTACCGGAAATCTTGATTTGTAAAAACTTATACAGTTTGTTACGTTTTGCCGACTGCCATTTAATTGACTTCACACGGGTCTATTATTATATGTTTACACAACTAATAGAATGCTTCCCTATGTGATATCGATTGAATGGTCCATACAAGATATTGTTCATCTACTGTACCACCGTACCGATGTTTTCACTGACGTTTAGAGCTGTCATAATACGACGGCCTATAGGGTAATAGGGTATGGAATAGAGATGCCGTAGAATCGTCCCAATGAAGTCGAATGATAGTTGTCACATGGCTGTAACTTGCCGTAACTATAGTAAGTAACATAGTAAAGTTACGACATTATAGCCGTAACTTTACTTATTATTTACTATAGTTACGGCATGTGACAACTATCATTCAACTTCATTGGGACAATTCTACGGCATCACTAGTATGGAATAAACGATAACAAACATGTTATGCGAATATTGCAGTGACCGTTGTCTTACATAAAAGATCCATCAGTGCTGTACGTATTAGATCTGCAGTACCAAGACAATTGAAAAATGTCCGAATTGTTAAGTTTTTGACATCTACAACATATCTGATTGATTCTGACTCGATAACTTACCGATTCGATCGGTCTTTCATCTATATTTGTGCCTTGTTTGTTTTCTGAATATCGTCTAGGGAAAATCTATCATTTGACTTTCTCAAATTATAATTGAAAAAAGCCCGATATTGGATTTTCCCTAGACGTTAATCACTGAACAAACTGGTCACAAAATATAATTGAAAAGCCTGATGTCAGGTTTTTCTTGACGATACTCATATGAAAGCAGTTGGAGCTCCGGCTATATGGAGTTTTTGCAAGTTTCGGTTAAATTTTGGCAACAATCTATTTTTTTTAATATAGATACGATTAGAGATTGTACCCTCGTAGACAAATTACCCGGATCCGGATAACCGGGCAATTTAATAATACTCGAGTAGAAATTTTCTTGACGGGTACAATCTCCTAGATACGATATCCAATTTTATAGAGATAGTAAAAAAATTTCTCCCCTGATCCGTGTAATAAACAGGCGGATCGACATCACATAGGGTTAGGGTTAGCATTTTATTAATTGCAAATATTTCTTATTAGTAAATTGTCACCCGATTAAATGGATGTCGGTGATGAATTCCATACAGATATATACAGTATGTTATTCATTCGCTGATCTATATTCATACTATCATTCATTCACTGATCTATATTCATACTATCGTATCGATTTTTATCCAACCATGCGGTAACGGTTTTTCGTCCACAAGTTGATACTATTATATGAATTTTTGGTCATAGTAAATAAGTAATATGCTTTAAAATAATATCTTTAAGCTGTTTGTTTTATTGGTAAAATTTTTTGATTTTTACAGAAAAAATGAAAATCTATAAATATAATCAATATATATTTTGTATAATAGTAATAGCTTGGTTATATAATAATAGGCTAAATGTAGTAAGATATTTTTAATAAACTAGTATATTAATAAAAACAGCATAATTAGAATCTTTGCTATAAAAATAACTCTCCAAAACTATGTTGATTTTGTAAATAAAGACTAAATTTGCCAACTATCTAGTTATCCAATTCGAATAATCTTTTTTTTATTTTGTAGAGCTAAATAAGCTTTACAAAATAAAAAAAAAAAGATCATTCAAATTGGATAACTAGATAGTTGGCAAATTTAATTTTTATTTACAAAATCATCATAGTTTTGGAGGTTATTTTTATAACAAAAATCTCAATTAATCTTTTTTAAAAAATAATACTACATTTTATTATACACAATTCTTTTTAATAATCTTTAATTAAATATTTTTTAAAATATCAAATTATAAAAAAATATTATAAAAAAGTCTAAAATAAATATTATTTTTGGTCTTATATATTATAAATTGTTGTTAATAAAGTATAAAAGATGTAAAACTAAAAGTAAAATATACTTTAAATAGTTTATATTAAAATTAAATAAATTTTTTTAATATATTTGGTATTTAAACTAAAAAAATATTTTAAAACAGTAAAAAAATTTGGGCGAATCTATTTGTTGACGGCAGTGACAGTACCGGGTTGCAATTGGCCAATCACATCACAGGATCAGGTGTAACATTTGTGTAACCTGAAAACGAAGAAAACATTGAAATTTTTCAAAAATTCGCTATAGCTCAAAATTTTATCTATGAAACCACCTTTTATGTTCTAATAAAAAAAATTACTTGCAACAATTTTACTATAACATCTATTCTACCTCAACCCTAATTCAACTCTCACCCTGACTCTAATGACAATTAACTTTAGCGATTGTTTTGATTTCATAACATGATCTGGTTGGTCAATTGCAAGCCGGTGACTATCACCGCCGGCGACAACTAGATTATTTCAAAAAATTTAATATAATTATAAAATTTATAAATATTTTAGATTCAATCCTCTTTAATAATTACTTTTTTTTTTTTAATTGACAATTCTCCAGTCAACTGAAGAGTGATCATAGTGAAACGTGACGCGGT
>CAJVPZ010002243.1:0-12764 GCA_910592135.1 Racocetra fulgida | reverse complement strand
TTGTCTAAATCACGCTTATTTTCAAGTTTAAAAAAAAACCTTTGCCTTCAAAATCGCAGTGCTAAGGTTTGAAAGTTCGTTTTTTTAAGCTTTATATAACATATATAGTAAAAGCGTTATACAAAGTGCTTAAAAGTAGCTCTCATTTAATTTTCGAATTACCTTGCCATTTTTCAAATTACTTTAGAGATAGGTTAAATAGAACGATATCTTTCTTGTAATATTTGTGGTGTAACTCAGAAATGCTTCCTTGTGGCCAGAAAACGATTTAAAGTCAGATTATCGGTAAATGTAATAGTAACATATATGGTTATGATCATCCAATCAGAATGAAAGCCCGCTATGCTATATGAAGTATATAAAGGCTAATACTGCGATTTGATTGGTTAATGTGATGTATATTTTTTTCATAAAATTTTGAAGGGGGATTATGTTAAACGAAGAATTAAATTGGTCCGGCCTATCTAAGATAAAAAAATTTAAGATCATGTGATTTACATATTCAAAAAATTTTGTTCTAAACTCATATTTTAGTCAGCAACTTTGCCGCCTGTACATTGTTTATCAGTAATTCCCACCCATTTTCCCATTTTGGTAACAATGACCAATTTTGATATATACGTCTAAAGCGAAACAGATTCTTATAATTTATATTTTATTGAATTAACTTTAGGGTTAGGGTCATCTTATATTGGGGTTAGGTTAGGTTTTAGGTAGTTATATATAAGCAAAATTGCCTTCCAGACATTTTTAATTAACCTGCCCGAGGTAGGTTTAGACTGCCGTTTTTTGTTTTTCGTTTTTATTTCTTGTTTTGCTTCGCCGGCGATCATCAAAATTCTATAATTTGATTCGTCTGATATCACGTGTTTCTGCTCCATTGCGTTGAAAAATTATGTGATTAGTCATGTTAATGAAGAACCAGACTGGGTTCGAGAGAAGCCACCCAACGTTTTATCACTTAGCTTTTAAGGTGAATACAAAATTTTTAATAAATTGCATATAGGAGAATGCTATAGTTATTTAATGCAAACTGTGCTTAATACAGAATAGTAACATGAATCTGAAAATTTTGAATGACGGAAAATATCCACCAGAAATAACGGTAAGTTTTATTTACTGCAATATAATGATTATATCATAGAAAAGATGTTACATCCTATTGATTGAATCAATAACATTCACGCTGATTAGCCAAAACGACTTTAAATAATCCCTCATAATGTGAAAAAACATTTTAAATCTACCAAGTCAAATCATAATGATAGTGTTAGAACTTCCTGGAAATCAAATATTATTCTACAATTTTTTCAGAAAATTTATCTCTTAACGAAAGCTTGATGATTAAGAAGTAAATTCAAAGAGAGGTAATAAAAAAACACCTGCAAATCTTAAATTTAATAGAATCAAGATATTTCCCGTTGTTTTTTGTTGTACGGTACTGTATATTTTAAAACAGTAAATCATAAATTTTCGAAACCCTAGAATTCTAGCATTAAATCTTGATTTTTCAGACAAGCTCAGTTTATTTTTTTTTTTTTAAAAAAAAAAGAACTTTATATATCAATTATTAATTTATTTTTTTTCTCGTTTTCTCTTATTTGACTTAGTTTTGGCATTAGATTCATCATCTAAAGTTTTTATCAAGCTAGTAACATCGCAACCAAGTTCCTTCAAAATAAATCTAGATCCAGATTTAACATCTTTTAGAGCTGCTTGTTCAATTTCTGCCCGATTCTTTATCAAAATCTTCCTAACTTCTGATCTAGTCTCTTTATCTTGTAATAAAGCTAGTATTACGAATGATGCAGAAGCATTGCACGCATAGAATATAATATCTTTTTTGATGCTGTCAAATAATAATGGTGCAAAATGTAGTTCGACTCGTTTATCTTCGGATTGCCCATTATCTAATCTTTGATACTGGCCTTGTACCAAAACTTTGAGGAATCGATTTGCATATGTCAGCATAATGTTATTTTCGTTTGATGTTTCTCCTATTAAAGGAGGTATATTTTCTAATATTGATCGTTTTTCTTCAATATCTGCATCACCGCAAAGTAGTGTCTCACAAAAAATCTGTGTCATATAGGTATTTGAAAGCATTTCTGCAATATTTTTTCTTGAATAATTAATTAATGCAGGGGATATAGCTTTTCGCAATTCATTTGAACGAGCAGTTGAATCTTTTTTACTATAGAGAAATTTCAAATTCAATAGTTAGATATAATATTGATATTAATTTAAACAGAAGAATTATTAAATAAACTACATAATAATTATTAACCTAGTTTTTTCTCGTATTTCATCATCCTTTTCAAGTAATTGAAATGTCTCAAAGCTTAAATACATTTTAGACTTTGCTCTTCCAGTCAAAAGATATAAAATCACACGATGACCAAATTTATCTTGCATTATTGTTTTAAGCACGCCTGGTTTAACTATTTGCTAAGTGGAATAAAATTATTTAGAGAAAACTATAGAGTATAAATAAATTTTTAAACAACTTAGTTTTATACTTACATCTATAATATACTTGGTGACCGATACAGTATCATCGACAACATCAAATGCTCTTAACAATACCAAGTATCCGTACTCTTCCTTACATATCTTTGCAGCATATTCTTTCATGGATTTCAGCATAGTCTTACGATCCTACGTGAAAAGAATATAAATAAAAATTTTAAAGAATAGTAAAATTTAGAAAACAAATTACCTTTACAGCGCCGTGAGAAAAACATAGCATTGCAACTTGTGAACCCTCTCGTGTATGTAAAAACATGGAAACATGTTCACCAATCACTTCTATTACTTCTCTTATCTTGGAATCGTCCGCATAGGTAAAATATTCTAACAGAATTCGGTGCATAATTATGTAATTCAATGATTCTGGCTTTTTTATTAGATATTGAATAGCTTGAAAAAGGTTTTTAAGAACTTTGTCTTTATTAGAAGGATCTTCAGCAATCAAATCTTTAATATTTAGATTTTCAGTTCTCTAAACCAACAAACGTAAGATGAGAACAAGTGAAAAATTTTTTTAAATGAATATATAAAAAAATTTTTTATTTTTATTTATTTATTTATTATACCTTGAATAGAGTGAATTCCGGACCATAAAATTCTTCTAATAAGGACGATCGTTGCTTTACGTTAGAAAGCTCATAAGCTTCAAGAAGAACATTACGTGCCTCCGTATGAATAAATAATTTTTTAACTTGGCCTTTAAATTCGGTTAAAATTTTACTCCGGTATTCTGGACTAAAGAACATAATTAGTTACATGAAGCTTTAAAGATAAATCATTAAATATTAAGAGAACAACTTACCAAAAGTTCATTAGCTTACACACGATATATTTTGCATACTTATTTTTTGAAGCTTCAAGCAAATGACCCTCTAATTCACTTGCTATTATATTTCTCTGTTCTTTAGTACCATATTTTAGGCAGGTTTCTATGACACGAGAAGTATCATTTTTAAAAAGAAGTCCAGGCACATTGCCTCGAACCATCTCAAATAAACGGGAGATGGATTTATTTCGCTCGTCAGGTGTTATGTTCTTTCGACGAGCGATTTCCCATTGTTTCTTGATATCTAACCTGTATTCCGGTTCAAGCTTACGATTAATTTGACTCCGATTGTCAAGAGATGCTTTGGCATGTCCAGGATCTAAGCATTGATTAAATTAATATATATATTTAAAAAAAAAAAAAATTAAATTAAAAAAAAAAACCTACCAGATCTTTTTCTCTTCTTTGAAGCGGATATCGGTTTCTCCTTGACTTGATCCGAATTTTTATCACATTCTATATCTTGCTTACCATTAGAAACTTTTTTGGAATTTGGCAGTAAGGTAGTATTTTCATTATTTTCAGTTTTTACTGTATCTTTTTCATTATTTTCGGTTTTCACTTTATCTTTTTTTATTTCTTTTATTACGCTCTTGTTAGATTTTTTAAAAGCTTTTTTATTACTTGCTAATACTTTTTTGTTATTGCTTAAATGATTAGATCGTTGTAATTTTTTAGAAACAACAGTTGGTTGCTTTCTTGAGGGTTTTTTCATATTGTCTATTTTAACAACGATAATAATAACGATAATGATAACGATTATCGAAATTTTACAGTACCGCAAAAAAAGTAATGCTAACCAATCAAAATTTGAAAATGGCTAACTAACAAATAAAAACTTTGCGTCCGTAGTATTAATTTGATTGGCTAAAAAAAAATTTTTCTAAAGTGATAATCATTTAACTTCAACGATTAGTCGCTACAAAAGTTTTACCAAGTTGGCCAACTTTTCGATTAATCGATTTTCGATTTGTATCACTACCCCTAGGTTGATCTCGCATAGTATATATATATATATATATATAGGTAAAAATTTTACGCAGATATTGTTTGTTGTGGTTTCTTAGTTCTGTTGTATCGTAAGTGTTGAATCTTCTCTGAAGGATAGAAACAGTCTTGGTTACTTTTCATTGATGAAATGTTACTCTAAACAATATAAATACAATTGTAAGCACTTGTCAAAGATAATCTCTAATAGATTATATATTCATTTTATTCAAAATTCATCAATAGAAGCTTTGACTTCCAAACCTCGACTTACATAAACGCGTAATTTCTAAAATCAAAATGCCCGAAAAAATACGTGACCCTTGGGCTCGTCGTGAAGCTTGGAGAAATCAACCGCCATTTACTTTTCGTCATTCGATAAGACACCTTTGGCCGGGTTTCACCTGGGGTCTTGGTGCTTTCGCTATTTATCTTGCTTATGATACTTTTTTCACTCGTGATAATCACCATATTGATAGTAGTAAATCTCACAATTAGGATTGCATCCCACCCTTTTTTGAACAATGACATTATTACATAATTTTGGTTTGGGAATCGGGATCTCTGTTTCATTTGGATTAATAATCAAATCCAAAATATATGTCCCATTTTCAATTAATAATATCAAACTCAAGAACCGAATTAAGAACTTCTGAGTGATTTAGTGATCAAGCAGGATTGTTAGGATTGTTTTATAATACATTATGAGAATTAATTTTTATCTGCTAAAATTTGATATTAGGGCTATTTTACCCTCGGTCTGGGCTCTGCTAGAGGATCCACCTAGTCTATGTAGTATGCTATATTGTCTGGAGATATATTGTACATGATGAATTGTTCTGTCTATTGAGTAAATTTTCTGTTTGTTCTCTCAAGTTTTTTGATATGGATCTCTTGTGTATTGTTCGTTTTTACGTTATTGTGGTGTTGATCATGTGACATCGTGGACTCTAATCGTTTTGTGTAGTATTGGAATGAATATATTTGGTTGGTTGTTTTATCGTTGTCTTTTTGGAAATGAAGCCTTGTAAAATATGAATTTTGCGTTTCAGGATCTGGTGGTATGAATGGAGCATTTGTGATAATAGTATGAATGCTGTGGGTTGTGTATATTGCTTGTGATGTCAGGTTGTATTAGCTAGGCGAAATATCCGTCGCATTGTGTCTTCTGCAGGTGGGGTCCGGATATTGTAGTGGTTCTCGTTTGTGAAGGGTTTGTAATGTGGGTAGTTTGCTTAGCATTAATTTGATCTTGAATGCTTTAATTGTGGGGTGGTGCTCCTGCTGTTTGGGACAATGTCAATGCTTAGGTATTTGATAGTGCTTATCCAATCTATGTTGTTGTAGTGCTGGTCCCAAGTGGTTGTTCTGTTTTGAGCTTGTTAGCTGCCATGTGACATGCATTGTTGACATATCGAGCGAGTTTTCAAAGTGTGTGTTGGATGTAGGTGTTGTGCTAAATAGGGTTGGGGCATGGAGAAAACTTTGGGCATGCTCCAGAAGGCATGTTTTGAGCTGAGGCATTCTTTTTTTTTATTGTGTTTAGGCAAGCTTATACTATGCTATTAGATTTACTACAAGAGCATTTCAAAAATTCTGTATTCAAATATAATATAAAATTTAAAAAAGTTTTTCAAAATTACAAATAATCTTGTAACCAATTAGCATATTTTTAATTTACAACCAAGTAAATAATATATTTTATATATTATATAATTAGTTTTTTTTATTTAAATAATTTGATCTTTTTATATTTAGCTTTATTTAAAGAATTATTATTCTCTGTACTATTGGTTAGAAATAACCACCTCTATTAAAAGTTAGTGTGTTTTTTAAGATAAATAGAGGTTTTTATATAAAATAATTTTTTAAATAATATAATATAGATTGGATATTAGATTTCAATTTTAGTTTTTATAAAGTTTTCTGAAATTTTACTTAACCTACCCAACCCCTGTTTTATAATGCAGTTTTTGAAATATAGCATACTGTTTATTCTTAACCACTGGCATGAGTTAAAAATATCTAGTTAAATATAAACTATATATATAGTAGTATATATACTATATATATTAAACTATTTTAATGTTTTTATTATTATTATAAAAGTATTGATATTTTATTATTAGATAAATCTTTTTATATATTTTTTTAATACTAAATATATTTAAAATTTACTTACTATATTAGACTACAGTATTTATTTTATTTTATTTTATTTTATTTTTTATCATATTGGCAGCCTTGCTAGTATCTTTATTAGATCAAAGCATATATATATTGTTACAAAGTAGATTTTTAGGTTAGATTTTACTTAGTTATTTTAGTTATAAATATTCGATACTTGTATTTTTATATATTTAGTTAAAATAGTATTTATTATTATATATTAGTTATTATATTTAGATAGTATATTTTATAGTAATTATATAGGAATATTCTAATTGGCTATTGGAAGTGTGGCGCAGTCACATGACCTCACATGACCTCAGGTGACACAAGGTTATACAAAAGGATACTTTAGATCAGTGTTGTACATGGACATATGTCCAAGCAAATTATTGGACATGGACAGTCCATGGACACAATGTTCAATGTCCATAGACATGGACATGTCCGTATTTTTATATGTTCATGGACATGGACATCCATATTTTTATATGTCCATGTCCATGGACGTCTATGTCCATGGACAGTCCATGTCCATGTCCATGTCCATTGACAACACTGCTTTAGATTATACAAAAGTGTTACACTAGAAAGTAACACAAGTTCACCTTCTTCCCCTGCACGAACACCTTCTTCCCCTGCACGAACACCTTCTTCCCCCGCACGAATATCTAATTCCCCTGCACAAGTCCTAAGTGTTTTAAACACAAAGTACTGTGCAGCAAAGTCCTCTAATTTCCCCACATGAGATGTAAATAAATATAAACATGATGAGTAATGTTTATATGTCCTCTACTTCATCTAACACAATCACCTTCTTTACCCAACACGATCCCCTACTTTCCCTTACACAAGTTCACCTTCTTCACCTGCCAAGTGTTACTCATATACTGTGCATTGTGTATCCTCCTTGTGGGTAAAAAGATATATAAAGGGTGCCATTTCCTCTTCCTGCCAATTCTTAAGTTCCTACACTTCGCTTAGACTCTGATATCCTTTAACCCTTCTTATCTTGTAAAGTGTGATATTCTCTCTTTAGGGTAATTTCTACAGGCAAGACTTATTATCATTCTTGTATTAAATAAAGCTATTTTATATACTGTTACTATCTCAAACCGTTTGCCTGCTGCTGTGTAGTTAAGTGAACAACTACACCTTCACCCCATATATATTTGCAATAGTCAATCACTATACCAGGTGACCTTGTTACTTGGTTGTATTTTACTAAGAAGGCTACAACCCTGTAACAATATATACATATATTTAACTATTTAAACTACAAATCTGGAGATAGTTTGTCTCACCAAATGAGGCATTTTGCTAGCACTAGAAGGCTGCATCAAGCTAGTTTGTGAAACTATATTAAAATAGTTTCATTTTATTTCTAATAAAATTCTTTATAGTCTCAAACTAAGTGCTTTCTTTTTTCTTTGCTTCTTTCTCTTTATTTTTATTGTTTTTTTTTTAACTTTCCCTTAGTTTGATCTTAACTACTTCCTTCTACTAGAGTCAATTCTTTCTCTTTATTGCTAAAATTCGATTTCTCTAAATTGTGGTTTTTTTTTTTCTTTTAGACATTTTTTTTTCTTTCTCAATTATTTATATATGCATATCTTGGTTTCTAGATATTTTTATAAAAATAATTTCAAGCTAAGTTTATTGCTATATCTAAATAACTTCTAAGTTTTTTCAAGTTTTCTACTACTTTGAAGATTCTTTTCACAACTTCTTCTTTGATCAATCTTTTGAATATGCTGGCCCTAATTTCTTTTTTTTTTTTCTAATATGTTCTACAAAGTCTTCTTGAGTTGTACTTTGTCAAGATAGCTATGAGATTTTTCTGATAAAGCTGTCTAGGCCAAGTTCAAGGTTAATTGCTCTGCTTCTTTTCATTTTACTTTATACTTTTCATATGTTATCAGGTGTTTCTGGTTTTCTTTTTCATTTTTTTTACATATTATATATGTTAAGCTATTGTATAATTCTGGTTTTCTGACTGACAATATTTTTAGTATTAGAAGTTTTTTATATAAATACTTGACTAATACACCTAAATATATATTTTTCCTTAAACTTGTATTTCGTATACCACTTTGATTTCTAATCTTTTTTTATAAAATGGGCCAGTATCGGGTTTGTACACTATCTTCAGATTCTACAGTAACTTCTTTACTGCTAAAGAAAATTTACATTCTGCTTATGTTTTGAGGTTAAAAACTCTCTAATGAGATCTTCTACTATTGTCTCTTTTTAGTATAAAGTAACGTTCAACTTCTAAGAAGGTTTTCTATAATTTCATCTTTGTTTTCTATTCTAGATTCTAATTTTACTAATTTATTTGCTCTATCATTATATTTTTTATTATTATAACCTTTAACTTTTTCTAATTCTAACTATATTTAGAATATATTTTATTAGATCATAATTCTCTTCTTTAAGCTATTGTCTTGCCCGTCTATTTTGTTTCTTTCTTTTTACCTTACTTATAACTACTGTGTTATCTGTATAAATTTTGACCTTCTTTTTGCTAGGTGTAATAAGCAACACATACCAGATTTTAAGTAATTCTGCTTTTATTAAAGATGACCAATTTCTTGCTTCAAAATATCCTTTGTCAATTACTTCTCTCTCTTCTTCATTAACTAATATCCAACTAGCTCTTTTGTTTGTCTTTGATTGGAGTTGTCTCTCGCCTTTTCTTAAAGATCTGTCAGTATAAAATTTGAACTATATTAAAGAGCATACTTGTAATTTTCTGTTTTTTCTATAAGAAAGTTCTGTATTTTTTAACTAATTTGTTATTTCTTAATGATTTCTACATTTAGATCATAGATTTTAATTTATTGAACCACTTCTTACCTTTTAGTATCTTCAATTTGAAAAAGACCTATATCAACTGTATTATTTCTTAATTAATCTTTAGAACTTTCGTTTGTTGACAAATCTTGTTATAAAGCCTTGAATTCTCTTTTACTTATATGGCTTTTACAAGAATTCTCTTCTTTTTTCTAATCAAGTTCACAGTCTTTGCATCTTTCTATTATTGTACTTTTTGTACTTGGAACTATATTTAATTTCAATATTCTGTAAACCATTTTTCTTTAATTTACCTATGATTTTTTAGACCAATAGAGTTTCATTTTCTGCTGTTTCTGATGCTCTTATCAGAACCTATTTCTTCTTTCTTCCATCTGCTTCTAATAGGTCTGGAGAGATTTAAAGCATCCAAGAACTGGAACCTTCTATTTTATACTCTGTCTTTACAGTCCTGCCTTCTTTATTTTCAATTACTGTTTCTTTTATTACCTAGAACCATTTTGCATTTTTACCTCTATATGAAAGATGTCTAAATGTTTTGAGTTACTGCAGATTATTATTTGGTCTCCCAACTGTGTTAAAAGTTGTTTAAGATCATCTAACTGCTGATCATTTCTAAATAAAGTGCAGGTCATTGATAAACAATTAGAAATATATTTTAACTGTATAGTATATAAAAACCTGATCAAAATATATATTAAGAGGGAGAAGATAAATAAACTTCTGATAAAAAAAAATCAAGTAATAAATGACATTGCCCTAACTTATTCAAATTAGCTTAGTAAATACTAAAAATATTTTGCTAACTATAAAATTCTTTAAAAAATATTATATAGTTACAAAAAATTTTTTAAAAATATTATTGCATCTACTATACCAAAAAAAAAAAAAAAAAAAAAAAAATTAAAAGGCATTAGTTTATGGCCAATCAAAATCGAGCATGTGACTATATAATATATTGCTTATTATCGCCCAATAAAATTTTTTTACAAATTTTATAACTTTTATAATAAAAAATACAAAAGAAAAATTTTGAACCCTAAATACGATTGGCTGCTATATGTAGGGTCGTCATGGAGACGGGTCTCTATTGTCTTTTTGCCAAATTATAATATGTTTTTTAGAGCATTATTTATTGATTTTTTAAAAGTTTGCGAGTAGTAAAATTTTTATCCGGGATTAGCCGGTACTCTATCCGACAATTTTTCCGGGTATCTCAACAACCAATCAAAACGAACTTCTTCTACGACCATTTTCGTCTGGACCTATCGTTATCGCTATTTAAAATTTTTCTTTTATATAAATACAAGAACTCAATCCGGGAATTAGATGCAGCGGTTTACGGTAGCGGTAAAAGGAATTTCCCAAAAAATTTAACAAAAATTATTTACATTTAAAGATTACTGTATTAACGTTAAAAGAAAATTATTTTAATAAAGGCCATTAAGTAGTACACAGTATATCGAGATGAAAAAATTCATCGAATTTATCGTTATCATTATACACTGCAAAATAAATGGTACTTTTATTGTTAATCAGATACCGAAAACATATTATTGTAGTGGTTAAGCTGCTAAAGGGATCATTCTGAAGCGAATAAAAAAAAAATGTGAATTACTAAATGTAAAAAAGTGCAAATAATTCATTCAGCTGGTTTACCTGATCAGAGAAGGTTTTGGATTACTTCTGGTAAACCCTGTTATATTAAAATAAATGAGAAATCTCGTCTTTTAAAAGCACTATTAGAATGAATAGAATAAATTTTACCAAGATATAATATAAACGGAATAAAACCCCAATGCACAATTGTTTTGGCGATTTCTATTGCTTTTATTATTTTTTCCTATACAACAAAGAAAATAAGAAATAAATACGAAATAAACGGGATATCTTTAAACCTTGTACTTGAAAAATATTTATAGGAAACAAACCTTTGTTTCTTCGCGCATTTTACGTATGTTAAGTAACGAAAGATAAGTTTTCCCGATCTTTTATCATTATGATTGTCCAATAACTGTTAGTGTGACACAATGATAACAGATAAACTTTTACTTAAGTAACATCCATCTTCGCGTATTCTGCGTCCCAAAGGTAAACTTATAACCTTCCATTTGTTAAGTGAATGCGACTTTGTAACGTTTCTGATATAACATTACCGGATTTAAAGATTCAGCATTTTGTATTTAAATTCGAACATAAATACGAATTCGAATTTGAATTCGACCTCTAGCCACCTCTTCTGCCACTACGACTCAATCAATCCGTTGTTCGTAATGTTCCAAATACAAAGATACGAAATTGAACAAGATCCGTTTCAGGATGCTTCTACTGTGAGCACTGAGAGGTTATCAAAGATCAATGAACGTATTCAGCTTAAAAGAAAACGACCCATAAAAAAGGAAGTAAGTGGAAAGGATGACTCTATCCAAAAGGTTGCTTCCACCAAAAAAAAGGATGACTTTATCCATAAGGTTGCTTCCACCGAAAAAAAGGATGATTCTATCCAAAAGGTTGCTTCCACCGAAAAAAAGGATGACTTTATCCAAAAGGTTGCTTCCACCGAAAAAAAGGATGACTCTATCCAAAAGGTTGCTTCCACCGAAAAAAAGGATGACTTTATCCAAAAGGTTGCTTCCACCGAAAAAAAGGATGACTCTATCCAAAAGGTTGCTTCCACCGAAAAATTATCGAAAAATATATCAAAAAATACACATGATGATTTATCCTTGCAACAACGGGTGAAAATTACAAAAAACGTTCCTGTGTTACTAGCGTTTCCAACATTCGAGAGACCAAAGCAAACACCACAAGAGATTGCGGTCGTTAAATCGTTGGGTATACCTGACTGGTTGGCTAATCCAACCATTGTTGAGTCAGATTCAACGAAAACAATTGATGATCCATCTATTGGCTTATCAGAGAGATTGATTAAACGTTGTAAAGCACTTGGAATTCAGGAGTGTTTTGCAGGTTCTATTACTTATCGACATTTATAATCGAAGAAATAACTATCATTATTATCAGTTCATCAATTGATGTTTTCCTTGCGTATCTGCAGTACAAACGGCAGTTATTCCACTGTTGATACACTCACGAAATCTATCAGATACTCATAAATCACCTGTCGATATTTGTGTATCTGCACCGACGGGAAGCGGCAAAACCCTGGCATACGTGCTACCAATAATTGATGTTTGTATCATGCGAACTTCATCTTTCTGTTTTGTAAATAAATATTTTGTATCGACTGATGAAATTATCGCATAATGATATATAGATTCTCTCAAGGCGTATTGTAACTCGCTTAAGAGTTCTGATTATTCTTCCTACAAGAGATTTAGTGGTCCAAGTTAAAGAAACATTTGATGCTTTTTGTAAAGGCTCGAGTTTGAAGGTTGGAATATGATTCATAAAATTTCTCTATTACACTTAGATT
>CAJVPZ010002242.1:0-12768 GCA_910592135.1 Racocetra fulgida | reverse complement strand
TGAACGTAAAGCAAGTGAATATTATTATAAAGCTGCAGAAAAATATTATAAAGGAAATGGAGCTGAAAAGAATGAACGTAAAGCAAGTGAATATTATTATAAAGCTGCAGAAAAATATTATAAAGGAAATGGAGCTGAAAAGAATGAACATAATGCATTCGAATATTATCAAAAATCAGCAGAAAAGGGTTCTACTAATGGAACATATAATGTTGGATTTCATTATGAGTATGGAATTGGAGTTAGAAAGAATAAACATAAGGCTTTCGAATATTATCAAAAATCAGCAGAGATGGGTTCTACTAGTGGAACATATGATGTTGGACGTTGTTTTGAAAAAGGTATTGGAGTTGAAAAGGATGAACATAAGGCATTCGAATATTATCAAAAATCAGCAGAGATGAGTTCTGCTAATGGAACATATAATGTTGGATATCGTTATGAGAATGGAATTGGAGTTGAAAAGGATGAATATGGGGCATTCGAATATTATCAAAAATCAGCAAAGATGGGTTCTATTAATGGAACATATAATGTTGGACATTGTTATGAGAATGGAATTGGAGTTGAAAAGAATGAACATAAGGCATTCGAATATTATCAAAAATCAGTAAAGATGGGTTCTACTAATGGAACATATGATGTTGGACGTTGTTTTGAAAAGGTATTGGAGTTGAAAAGGATGAACATAAGGCATTCGAATATTATCAAAAATTAGCAGAGATGGGTTCTACTAATGGAACATATGATGTTGGACGTTGTTTTGAAAAAGGTATCGGAGTTGAAAAGGACAATAATATGGCATTCGAATATTATCAAGAATCAGCAGAGATGGGAAATATTAATGGAATACATAAAGTTGGACGTTGTTATGAAGGTGGTATTGAAGTCGAAAAGGATGAACGTAAAGCAGGTGAATATTATTATAAAGCCGCAGAAAAATATTATAAAGGAATTGGAGTTAAACAGGATGAACATAAGGCATTCGAATATTATCAAAAATCAGCAGAAAAGGGTTCTACTAATGGAGCATATAATGTTGGATATTGTTATGAGAATGGAATTGGAGTTGAAAAGGATGAACATAAGGCATTCAAATATTATCAAAAATTAGCAGAGATGGTTTCTACTAATCTTTTTTTTTTTTTTTTTTTTTGAGAGTGAGGCCTGGCCTCGGTCTTTATTGAATAATTTATGTTTTTTACATTTGTAGAATGAAATACATGAATTACTACAGAGACCTACAGCTAGGACTACTTTATTCTCAGCCTAAAACTCTACTA
Source organism: Racocetra fulgida (assembly GCA_910592135.1). Taxonomy (NCBI): domain Eukaryota; kingdom Fungi; phylum Glomeromycota; class Glomeromycetes; order Diversisporales; family Gigasporaceae; genus Racocetra; species Racocetra fulgida. The sequence continues at coordinate 11,485 of CAJVPZ010002242.1, read as the reverse complement.
GAGTAGGCTAACAGACCTCATCTAGATTTATAGTAGCAATGTAAGATGTAGATATGTTAGTAGTAGGGAAAATAGTTGCCCATCTGTTAAATTTTGCTATACTATGTTGTAGTATAGGTGGGTGTTCTGGGGTGGTATGGTAAGTGGGTTAGTTGTTGTCTCCTGCTGATGTATTGCAATACATCATGCTTGCCAGATTATTTTGTATATGTTTTTAGAAATCTTGTGCAATAGTTGTATATATTGGGTTTTAGATAAGGTAGTAATCTCCTGAATATTAAATGGAGCAAACCTTGTATTGCAGTTATAGAGAGGGTATTTTTAGGAGCTGTAAAGAACCTCTGTAAAATTGTGAAGGCTGCTTGTTGGTGTATCTTTTGCTTGTTTAGGAATTTAGTAATATTTTCATGAATTAACTGATATATAGTAGTCTGGTTTTTATCACATATAGGCCAATGGGTATTATTTTCGATATTAGCATTGCACCTCTTGCATGTTGGATTAATATAGGTTTTGGAATGTTGGAAGTGTAAATTTAGAGTGTAGGTAGTTCATTAATAAGAAACTTAATTTTGAAGTTTTTAATTTTTGATAGTTTAGGATGTGTAAACTGAGTATGTGGTTTATTATCATAGTTTATGAAGTTGTGTAGTAGTTTTCAGTTTGTGTTTTGTCATATCTGGTTCCAAGTTTGAGCTCTGTTGAGGGAGTGCCATTTGGTTATATTGTTTGCATTTTGTATATGTCTGATGAATCTGCAGGTTTTATGTTCGACAATTGTGCCATTCCAGCTTATAAAGAAGTTATTGTAGTCAAGTGCATGTGGAATGAGTCAATTTTATTGTGTTGTGTTGATGTAGTATTAAGTATTATGCATTGAAATAATAAAGGTTTTAACTTAGCTTCAATCAGAGTAAATTTAATTGTAATATTTTTTTATGCAGTGATGGTGTGTATAAGTTGTTGAGTGGCCAAAAGTCTTGTTTTTGTTTTCTTAAATTGAGGTTGGATGTGGTTTGTAGAATGGCTTATCAGTTCTTTAAAAGTTCAATTAATTCTTCACCATTCAATAATTTGGAAGAGGCTATTTTAGTCGTTAGCATTGAAACAGGCCCAAAAATAATAGCAATGACCTGGTTATATATTGTTATGATATATAAAATCTGGTGGTGGTATATACAAATTAAGTGGGACAACAAAATTCTTCCAATAGCAATACTAACATATATAATCTACAACCATATTAATAAAAAAATTAAAACCCTGTACAAGTTAAAACTACAAAATCAGAAGGCTCAGAAAATTCTTAATTATATTAGAAGAAATTTTAGATAGCTTGTAGATTACCATAGAACCTATCTGTAGTTTAAAGCTAAAACAAAGTTAAATGTAGCACTATGGTAGTAATAGCTTCATAAATTAATAATAAAGCATCTTATAGCATTCTAAGAGTATATCTTCAAGTTAAAAAAAACATTAGAATTTGTGCCAAATAATATAGAAGAATTAAGAAATTGTGAAAAATTACTTACAGATCTAAATATATCATTATTATTTAATCCAAATCATGCAAAAGCATTAATAATTTGTGTTGATACTTATTGTATGATGATAAGATATGAAAAATCACCTATAGATTTAAATAAACATTAAAAAATAAAACAAATAATACAAAAAGCATTAAGAATTTATAGTAATACTTAACTTATCTATCCTTGTGTTGTCTTTTGAGGATCACATGTTCGACACCAAGCTAAAAATATATTACATCTGTTACAATTTGCACACTTTACATTTTCTTTTAAAATAAAATTCATCAAACACTAACATATACTCGTTTGTTGTAGTGCATTGAGTTAGTCTGTATACTTTAAGCTTTTTATTATTTAAATGTACATATTTTATAAACTTTATTAAATATTTAAAAATATAAATTAAAATAAATTATATACATCAATATTATTAATTATTAAATCTTCTAACTTCATCTAACATTTCTAATAAATTTTGTGATCCAGATAAATTTTAAGCTCCACTCTGTATGCTAGTAAATGTGAGTATAATTGTTTGGATTCACCTTAAGTGATTTGTGCTCTATCTAACCAGGTTGCTAAAATTTTATTACCTACATTTTGAATATTAGATAATTTATTAAAAGGAAACTATTCAATTATATCTTTATATTTCAAAATGTCCTTATTTCCACTTGCCTATCCTTTTATTGTTTGTTGAGGGTCACATGTTTGATATCAAGAGTAAGATGTATTATATTGTCTGCAATTTGTGCATTCTCTATAATATTTTAACCTCACAAAACCAAATTCAACAAATTTATCAATTTTGTTAAATTTATCAAATTTATCAAATTTACTAAATTCAAATACTAACATATATTCATATGTTGTAGTGTTTTGAGTTAATCTATAAATATTTTAACTCTTTAATTAACTTTCTAATGTATATTAGTTTTAAACTTATAGAGTCTATCATTATACATATCAACTTTCTTTATATGATCTTCAATTTAATTTATACAATTTATAACAAATGATCTATGTATAAGTTATCTAGACATCTCTACAATTTGACCAATCAAATATAAAAATCAGAAATCAAAACAAAATTTGTTTTAATAAAATTAAAGGAATTGCTATTCGCACCATACTTTTTTGCTAATTGCACCATAGTTACACTAAAGATCACCTTGATTTTATCACTCTATTGTTTATAAATATTTAAAATTTTAATCGAAGATATCTTGGCAACCACTTGACCAAAATTGATAAACTTTTTTTTATTTGAATTTTATAGATCTGTAGAATTTATATAAAAAAACGTTTATTGATTTTGGTCAAGTGGTTGCTAAGATATCTTCGATCAAAGTTTTGGAAAAATTTAAAACTTCTATATCACTTAACACTATAGCTGCACCAATATTTATATCAAAACTTTGATTAAAGATATCTCAACAACTACTTGACCAAAATTGATGAACTTTTTTTTATTTGAATTCTTTAGATCTGTAGAATTCAAATAAAAAAGGTTCATTGATTTTGGTCAAGTGGTTGTCAAGATATCTTCGATCAATGTTTTGGTATAAATATCTGCACAGCTATAGTGTTAAGTGATATAGACGTTTTAAATTTTTTCAAAACATTAATCGAAGATATCTCAACAACCACTTGACTAAAATCAATGAATTTTTTTTATTTGAATTCTACAGATCTGTAGAATTCAAATAAAAAAAAGTTTATCGATTTTGGTCAAGTGGTTGCGGAGATATCTTTGATCAAAGTTTTGATATAAATATTGACGCTGCTATAGTGTTAAGTAATATAAACATTTTAAATTTTTCCAAAACTTTGATCGAAGATATCTCCGCAACCACTTGACCAAAATCGATAAACTTTTTTTATTTAAATTCTACAGATCTGTAGAATTAAAATTAAAAAAAGTTTATTGATTTTGATCAAGTGGTTGTCAAGATATCTTTGATCAAAGTTTTGGTATAAATATTGGCACAGCTATTGTGTTATTAAGTGATATAAATGTTTTAAAATTTTTCAAAACTTTGATCAAAGATATCTCGACAACCACGAAACCAAAATCAATAAACTTTTTTTATTTAAATTCTACAAATCTGTAGAATTCAAATAAAAAAAAGTTTATCAATTTTGGTTTTATGGTTGTTGAGATATTTTCGATCAAAATTTTAAATATTTATAAACAATAAAGTGATAAAATCGAGGTGATCTTCAGTGTAACCATGGTGTGAATAGCAAAAAGCATGATGCGAATAGCAATTCCCAAAATTAAAATTACATAATCAAAAAATAAAATATTGATCCATTTATTATAATGGTAGCTAAAAAAAGAATGGACCACTCTGAATCATAGTTGTAAAAGACACCCTAGTACACTTCTCAGTAAATTTTAAACAAGGTTTACTGATTCTGTAAGAAGAGCTGATTATGTTCTTCCTTGTTAAGAATTTGCACCTATCTTTCCTAATAGTCAATATATAATATAAGGCAAGATGCTTCATAGCTGTACTATATTCAATAAATTGAGGAACTCAGATTGTGAGTGTAATAAGAATAGATTAGTGATGCACTACTTTTTTCTTTCAAGGCAAGGATAATATGCACTTGAAGAAAAGGGGGTTTCTTTCTTGAAATAATAAGTTTCTTCCCAGAAAAAATAACCTGACTATATAGATATGTCTCTACATGACAGTCAGGACTAGTATGCATTTGCAAAAGCAAAATATCTAATATTAAAATCAAATTTGATAAATTTTTTTTATTTGAATTGTAGAATTTAAGCAAAAAAATTTTATTGAATTTTGATTGATTGGTTGCTAAGATATCTTTGATCAAAACAGTTTCTATATAACATATATTTTAAAATTTTTTTTAAACTTTAATCAAATATAACTTGGCAACCAATTGATCAAATTCAATAAAAATTTTTTTTATTCGAATTCGACAGTTCTGTAAAATTTAAATAAAAAAATTTCATCAAATTGATTGTTTGGTTGCTAAGATATCTTTGATTAAAATTTTATAATATATAGTTTAAAAATTTTCTCAAATCTTAATCAAAAATATCTTAGAAACAAATTAATCAATCTGATTAATTTTTATTTATTCAAATTCTAAATCTATGTATATTTTGCATCATTTTTCAACTATATTTCATTTTTAAATTAGAAAATGGCATAGGCTATTTTGTAGTCAATATAATTTTAAAAAAATAATTATAATAATTTGATTAAACATATTCTTCACATGTGTATTTAATGAAGTATAATCAAAATTTTATATACATATAACAAATATTTTAAAATATAATTGCTTTAACAAATAGAATACATTTATGTTATCTCAAGTATAGTAAATTTTTCAATATAGCTTAATTATAATTTATAGCAATTTTTTTAAAAGAAATTTCCATTCTATTATTGTTGGATGTTTTAAAATATTTTATATTAATATTTTAGATTAAAAGTATTTTAAATATTATGAATAAGATTCTTTAATATTACAAACTTGGCATATAGTAGTTTATCTGCAATAAAGGTCCAGACTTCTCTTTTATAAATTTCACTCGCTTGGTTATTCACAAAAGCTTGGGCAATGTTCCAGATACTTTCATCTCAACACCTTGCAACAATGACCACATAGTGTATCAATTAAAACATTTCTCTAAGCTACAAGCTAAAACTTAATTACTTATTTATTATTATCAAGATTGCTATATTTAAATACAAAATTATCTCTGGATATATAATTATCTGGGTTATACATATTAGACTATTTAAATTAAATTCATGCATTATTATTATAAAAATTACAATCACACCATTCATATAAATCCTGATTCTAATGAACTTGGTATCACAAAATCTTGGGATCATAAATTAACTCATAATACTGTTTTTTGTTACAAGAAGGTTAAATTTAACTTATTAGACAAAGCTATATAGCTGTGGGTTGAGCAGATTCTAGATAGTAAAATTATTTTGATAAAAGCAATTATTAAAGAGAAAGTGATTTTTTTTGCCTAGGCACTAGGTCTACCAGATAATACATTAAAATTTTTTAATAGTTGGGTCAAAAATTTAAAAAAAATAATTTATAAAATTATTAGGTAGTATTCTTAAGTACATATTATTATTCTTTAACTATATGAAGAAGCCAATAGTGTATTTCTAGAATTGCTTCTGAAACAAAAAGCAAATTTATATGAAATAATCAAAAATATTCTCTAAATAATGTTTTAATACAAATAAAACTGGCTTATTCTTTTATATAGCACTGCATCAAACTCTTGCCAACTGTAATTAAAGTAGAAAAAGGTTTTATATACAGGATTTGTATGCTAATATCAGACATCTAAGCAATCAAATTCACATATTATAACAATCAAATTTAGATATTTTGGAATTAAATTTAGATATAGTAGCAATTAAATTTAAATATAATAGCAATCAAATTCAGACATTCTAGCAATCAAATTTGAACATCTTAGCAATCAAATTTAAATAGAGATATTTTATAATCTAGTGTTTTGAATCATACAATTTAAGTACTATTCATCTAATAAGACAAGTTAAATAGTACCTAAATCATATAAATTTGATTGCTATATTACAAGATATTACTGTTTAAATTTGATTGCTAGGATGTTTAACTTTGATTGCTAAAATACTTGAATTTGATTGCTTCTATATCTGAATTTAATTGCACTATGTTGGAATTTGATTGCTATAATATCTGAATTTAATTATTATAATATTTAAATTTGATTATTATAATATCTAAATTTGATTACTATAATGTTTGAATTTGATTGTTATCACTTAAACTGTATAGCATACATATTTGTATACTTAAATTTTTAAAGATCTATTACTCAAAATTTTATTAAGACTTACCACTACTTTCTAAGCTAAAATAAATGTATTTTACATATTGAATATTATATATTATATATTTTATAAAAAATTTTTATAGACACAAATCACTAACTCTTCTTGATGATTACTTGTATCAAGTTTTCTCTAAAAACAATTACATTTTTCTCAATATTTTACTAAGTAAACCTATTCTGGCTGCCTAAATAAAATTGTTCTTAATAAAATTTTACATATAAGCAGCCTAGTTTTATATCTTTAAGGGTCTTTATCAATAAGATATAGCTAAACTTGTTCTCCTGTATTATTTCTTAAAAAATTCAACCTTTTATTAAGACAACTGCCTTTGCTTATTAGAACAAAATAATTCAGCTACTTTCCAGCTTCAATTTGATATATAGTACATCAAAAACGGATTAAAACTGATAACATAATAGTTAAAATACTTCAAAACTCTATTGCAAAAATTGCACTTTATTTTTGCAAAAATTTTTCTCTTTTTGGGGTATCCTGCCCCCCTAGGACGTTCAGACTGCAGATCCTAGATTACAAATCATTATTACAAATCAGTTTACACAAATTTAACTTCTGTTCATCTATTTTTATCTTTAACCTAATTTTACTAATCTATTTTTAATTAAATTACACAACTTCTGTCTTACGTTGATCACATCGATCCTGTTGATCACCAACTGGTACACCAGGTGACTCCTTAATTGTCACACTCCTTATATATCACATCTCTTATTTGTCATACTCTTTTTATTTGTCACACCCCTTATTTGTCACACTCTTTAAAAAAAGCAGCTTCTTAACACTATCAATATTATGCCAACCTTAACCCTATCTGAAGTTTCAGACTTCTATGATATTGACTATTATTATAGCCGATATCGTGACCGTTTTGGTATTAGAACGAATGAAAACAAATCAGCCTCAATTAAAGTACTTCCACCTAACTTCAAACCAGAAACTTGCAACTCACAATCTACTAAAAAATTACATTACTTTCAAGTACCAAGGACCTACTATTGGTACATGTTTCTGTAATAAATACCATACTAGCTTCACTTCTCGATTCTATAGAATTGATCATACCAACTGATACTATTTCTACAATTTCAAAAAAGCAATTTCAAAAAATTACTAATAAATTACCTACTTCTCTGAATACCAAAATGCAAAATCAACCTGAATCATTTACATCATCTACTGCTGTTTCAAGAATGCTATTTCCAAGCTTTCAAACTGACAAAACTCCTACAGCTATTATTGCTCACTCTCAACATTACTACACTTGTTTTATCTGCAAATCCAAAAACATTCTTTGTGTAGCTACTGAACAAAGCAGTCATGCTCCAGACAATTCAGTAGCGTGTATTTTCAAAAATCTCTTTCTTCTTTACAGAACTTGTGCACCACAAATCTATGATATTAAGCTCAAACCACTTAATCCTACTGCTTCGATGATACTTGAACAAAAATCTATAACCATTTTCCTTAAACTTCAGCAAATATCTGCTGCTAACAAAAAAATCATATTCATTACCTTTCTTAACAAACTTAAACAAAATCAATATCTCTCTAATAAAAAACTTAAAAATCCTAATCCAAACACCAGAGACACCTCAAATAACCTTGACTGGTTCAAAGTATATCTAGTAACTGAAGATATGAAACCACATACCAAGTTCAATAATACTTTGGCCTACCAACTGTTTGATTTTGTCAAACTACACCTTATTGACATCTACCCTGGCAAAGTTACAAAAGCAGCTACCGAAACAACAAAAGCATCTAAGTTTAACTATAACTATTTTATCAAAACTATGGCTGGTAAAAGACCTAAGTTTTTAACTGATATTATATATAAAGCCAATCCTACAATCAGTAGATCAATTACAATCACTTTTGAACTTATACATTCTACCTTAGTCGATCTACTTAAAGAATTTACTACAATCCTTTTTACTCAATTAAACTATCCAAAAATACTCTCTTCTTACAATTCTATACTCTCCTATTCCATTTCTAATCGAAACCGAGTTGTATTAAATCTTGCACGCTTATATCTCATTCTACATAACAAATACCAAACTATCTATACTAACAAATTCTATGAAGATATGAACTTACATCCTATCCGCTTCAGACTCCACTATTATATTAGCAAAGACAATATTAATCAACCTCTCTTTAAAGTTCAGAATGATAACCAATTTAATATTAACATCTTCTTCAATATCCCTAAAAAACAATTTTTTCAAAACTTTAAAATTTCCTCTCTTAAACCACACCTAACTGAATTTGATTTATGGTTTGAAAAGTTTTTTGAAACTTATAAACAACAGTTGCTCAAATCGATCAAAAGAAAACATACAATTATATCAAACACCAAATTGGTCTTAAACTCCAAAATATATGCAAAGGACTTCTTTCTTCTATTTTTAAAATTACTTCTATTAATTCACTTAAAGAATATATACAACTATGCTTTCAAGCTGCACTTTATCATTTTCATATTTGTACAGTTGATAAATGCACAACTCTACCAACAGATGTCAAACATGATGTAAAAAATCTTTATACCTCCTTCTTTACTGAATCTTTTGACCACTTTCTTGCACCCAAAAAGATAGAAACTAAACCTAAATGGGTTTATTCTGCATTAGACTTTTCTATTTTTGATCTGAACAAACAATATACTGCTACATTTCAAAAACCCACACCAATCTCCTTTCTCTGTCAGCTTGCTTACAAAACTGAAGAACAATTCCTTCATTTAAATTCACTTAAGCAAGAAGACTCAAATCAATCACGACTTAGTTTCTACTTTTATAGCTATTTTAATGCATACAACAAGGCTGCAGCTATTAATGATCAAATTCATAATATCTAACCACATATAGCAATTGAAAAGCTAACTTCCCTACTTCCATATTTTAAAAACAGAAAAACCCTCAATTAGCTCTATTCGCCAAGCATACAATGAAAGATTCTTTCTCGAAGCAGAAAAAATTCTGTTTAACAAATTCAAAATACAATTCAACAAACCTAATACTAAAAACATGCTCATCAATATCTGCAAAAACCATCTACCAAACCTACTACAACTCAACCAAATCTTAATAACCCTTATCTTAATGCACTATTATTTCATCAAACACCAAATACAATTACAAACTTAGATGATGATACTATTATGACAGATCCTAATACAGAAGAGAATACTACAACTTCTAATCCTACACAAAATCTCAATTCTCATATTACTACATCATCATTCAATCCTTTTTAATATTATCTTCTGCAGAAAATATGAATGCAGCCACTGCTTTTGAAATAATTATGTCCTCCACTTTAAGTGGGCCATTTTCAGAAGAAAATGATGTAAGTAGATGGGTGGTTAAGTTCATTTACGTGGAGGACCATTTATATGATGGTCAGACCCAACGTACAGGGCAGACTATAGTATTCTATGCAGCTGTGAGAACCAAGCTTGAAATGGCAAACGACTTTGCAGAAGCTTCCTTGTCCAAATTATTACTAATATCATCAAACTCCTATGATTTGGAAAAATGCTACAACAAATTTCTCACCTATTACAATTTTTCTTTATTAAGTGAACCTCAAACTATTAATTCCTTCCTACAACACTTACGACAAAACAATGCCAATTACCTGGCTGACTATTCCTTCATTACTGTTAATAGTAACAAAACTGAAGCACATGTGTACTTATTACATGAATTCAACAGACTTCCAAATCATTATATGCTATCAACTTATGATTCCCATAATATTCCTCTAAAATCACAATCAAACACTCCTACTTTTCTATCAACTATTCACTCTCAACCAACTTATCAACTACTCAATTTAAATATCTGTACTTACAATGTTAGAGGATATAACACTGACCTTAAACAACAAATTTGGAAGAATTACTGTCTTACTAATAACCTCAACATTATTGGTATTACAGAAACCAAAAAAGCTGATATAAACCCTATTACCAAAATCCAAAAATTTAAAAATTTTACATACTACTAGTTATGCACCAACAGCTTCAAAGCCGATACAGCTATTATGCTTAACAATTGGATCAAACCTCACATCCACAAGATTTTTACTATCTCAGGATACACAATAGCTATAGATATTTTCTTAAAATATGATTTTAAATTTAGAAACATCTCAGTTTACTTACCCTGCGATAACCTTCAATTAAAATTATAAATACAAAATTCTATTATACAATGGATACAACAAGCAGCTATAGCTAATCTATAAACTATTATTCTAGGAGACTTCAATGCCTCTGAGGATAATTCTTACTCTCTCTCAATCAAATATAAATTACTTCAATATCTTCAATACAACAATATGTACAATCTAGCCACTCACACCCAATCATCGACAATTACTTGGCAAAGTAGCAGAACCCAAAGTAGTATTGATTACATTTGGGCTAATTACTCAATTCTTCATTACCTAACCTCCTTCTACATGGATGACCCAAGTACTTGTACCAAAAGTGACCATAAAATCCTAATTTCTTCATGAACATTTCCATATGCTTTTACAAGCAAACGTCAAATCGCAACTAAAACCCGAAGAAGAGTATTTCTTTATAAAAATATGAACAATGAGCAATGGCAAACATACTCTGACCAAGTCTCCTCCAACCTCAGAGCTAATAAAACTCCACTTTCTTCAGATACATCTGAAACTCTCGAATGCACCTAGCACAAAATACAAACAAGTACTATTACTGCTGCCCTACAGCATATTCCTAACAAAAAGTTTACAGTATAAAACTTTCAACATATACACTCACCCAAAGCATCTCTATTATACTATAATCTTAAAAAGCTTTGTAATATAATTCGACAAGTTAAAGCTTCACTCAAAAACAAACTTCCTATACCATTGCATCATAACTCTACTATTGACCAACTTAATAGTACCATCAACTCAACATTCCATATCTACCTACTGAATATTCCCTTCTTATAGATTGGCTAACTACTTGTAATGAAGAATGGAAAGCACTATACCATGCAC
>CAJVPZ010002241.1:0-12769 GCA_910592135.1 Racocetra fulgida | reverse complement strand
CATAAATGATGATGTCATTTTATGACAAAAATATCAAGGCAAAAAATTTTACATGATCATATCACATGAACAATAACAAAAGAAAATAAAAAAGTTCTTGCTAATGCAATACTTAAAAATACCTAATTTATCAAACTTTAAACTATACTATTTTTACTATGTTATACAACAGTTTGTCATAGAGAAAAAATCAATTCTACATGAATTAAATCTTCGCGATTTTGTCGATCAATTTTATATGTAAAATCTAACTGCAGAACTGTAATACAGTAATAGTATTGTCTAATGCTTTTAATTAATTAGTACCAGTGGGCCATGGAAATAATTAATTAGTACCAGTGGGCCATGGAAATAATTAATTAGTACCAGTGGGCCATGGAAATAATGGAGATATAACGTAATCACTAGTTCCGATCCTTGTATTCCTCATCAATGATGGAATCAATGATGGGCGAAGTCACGGGGACATAATATTTATGCTCAACAGTATATTTAAAGGCTCGCTCTAATTTTCAGAGTGAAATCTAATAAAACTATTCTAATATTTATTACACTAAATAGAAATATCACATTTCATACATCAAACAAATTGTGTAAATAACAAAGTTTAAAATTAATAATTTGTGACAAATGATAAATTTGACCTGTCAGAGCAAATAACGTGTTACGTAATGTATAGTTAATAATTAAAAAAATTTTGGAGTATGTTAAGCGCAAATTTATTATTTGGCTCAATTTCTAATGCTCTATTGAGATCTGCAAGTGATTCTTTAATTCGATGTATACGCTGATAAGTAACGCCCCGATTACAAAGGGCAATTACATCATTCGGCATAATTTCTAAAGCTCTATTTAAATCTGCAAGTGACTTTTCATATTGACCTAATAATTGATAATTGTATCCGCGGCTACGAAGTGCTGACGCATCATTTGGATCTATAATTAATGACATATCAAAATCCATAAGCGAGTCTTCATATCGATCTAAATATATATATGTTATCCCACGGTTTACAAGTGCTTCTGTAAAGTTTGGATCAATCTCCAATGCTTTATTTAGATCTTTAAGAGATTTTTCATATTGACGTAAAAGCTGATAATTATGTCCGCGATTACTAAGTGCAGTTACATTATCTGGATTAATTTTCAATAATCTATTAAAATCTGTAAGTGACTTTTCATAGAGGCCAAGCTTTATATAAATGCATCCACGATTTATAAGTACGTATTCATCATTTGGTTCAATTTCTAACGACTTATTATGATCCACCAGCGATTCTTTATATAGACCTAAATGCATATAAACGACTCCGCGATTAACAAGTAAATAAACATCATTTGGATCAATTTCCAGTAATTTATTAAGATCCACAAGTGATTCTTTATATCGGCCTAAATTTAGATATGCAAATATACGCTTTCTCAATAAAGACTTATTATCAGGATTAATTTTTAAAGCTCTATTAAAATCTTCAAGAGCATTTTTATATTGACCCAAAGATTTATAACATTCTCCACGACAACCGAGAATAGATGCATCATTTTGATTAATTTCTAAAGCCATACTATAATCTGTTATTGATTCTTCATATCGACCCAAAGTCGCATAAACAGCTCCACGATTATAAAGTACTAATTCATCGTTCGGATTAATCTCTAGTACTCTACTAAAGTCTGCGAGTGATTTTTCTTTTTGGCCTAGTAGACTATAAATAATTCCGCGTCTACGAAGTGTGATCGCATCGTTTGGTCCAAATTTTAATGATTTATTAAGATCTGCGAGTGACTCTTCATATCTACCTAAATTCAAATAAGCAGATCCACGGGTAGAAAGTGTGTTTGCATTATACGGATTAATGTCCAATGCTTTATTAAGATCTACGAGCGATTCTTCATATCTACCTAAACCTTCATAAAGAGCACCACGCTGACTAAGTGCATATTCTTCATTGGGGTTAATTTCAACAGCCCTATTTATATCTGCAAGTGATTTATTATGATCATTTAATTGACAATAATAATGTCCTCGGAAAACAAGAGCGTTTATACAATTTGGATCAATTTCTAATGCACTATTAAAATCTATAAGAGATTTTTCGAGCAATCCAGATTCCAAATAAGCAGCTCCACGGTTGCTGAGTGCTTCGGCACTTCGTTGATTAATTTCTAACGCTCTGTTACAATCTGCGATTGATTCTTTATATTTGCATAGTCTTCTATATGCAATTCCGCGATTAACCAATGTATATTCATCATCCGGTTCGAGGCTCAAAGCTCTATTAAAATCTACAAGTGATTCTTCAAAATGACCTAATCGTCTATAAACAAATCCACGCTGAGATAAGTTAAATGCATTATTAGGATCAATTTCCAATGCTTTATTAAGGTCTTCAAGCGATTCTTCGTATTTGTGTATATGCACATACGTATTTCCACGAGTACCTAATACATCATTATTATTTGGATTAATTTCCAATGCTTTATTAAGATCTACGAGTGATTCATCATATGACTTTAAGTGTTGATGAATAATCCCACGAAGGTGGAGTCCATATTCATATTTTGGATCAATTTCCAACATTCTATTAATATTCTCCAGTGATGATTCTTCATATTGACCAATACTAATATGGGCTTGTGCAATCATCATATATGGCGATAAACCATTCATTTCTACAGCATTATATATTTAAACACGATATAAGTTAAAATAAAGCAGTAATTACAGTATTAAAACTAGAATATATTATATACCATTTTTGAGATCTAAAAGCTTAGTGTCATTTTTAGCAAATAAATCTCCTAAATCCTGAAGCTGGTCATCTAATGAAAATAAAATTTTGTTAATTATGCTTAATAATATGAATATTTGCTGTCATACCCCTATGTACAGGTTAATTATATGAATTTATTTCAATAAGGGTGATTATAAAGTTACAACTATTAATATTATTATGATTAAATTAAGATTTATTTTCACGAATAGGGTTGTAAACATATATTATAACTTATACCTATAATCTGATTTGAAGCTTTTTTGACTAAGTGAACAAATAAAAATTACTTGCAGATTTCATCCAAAGTTATATGTAAATTTGAAATTTAATATAAGTTTACAACCATAATTGTGATTTTATAAAGGTATGACCATATTTTTTTTAAATTTACCATTGTTTTTTAAATGTAATGGTTGGTTTTTATAAATGTTAAGGAAAGGTTCTAATAAATATTTAATTAGTTAAACGTTAGTTTTACGAATAAATAAAGAAATTAAAAGAAATTTTACCATTTTTATTTAAAATTTGGGAAATGTTGCTCATTTCTACATGCATTGGTATCAGCAAACTGTCGTCATTCATTGTTATTTCTTTATCTGCATGTAAATAATTCATTAATATTATAAAACTGAAACGCATTTACTATACAGTAGTGATTGGACTCGTAATTCACAAATTAGCTCAGAACAATTATTCGTGTTTAGAGTTATTCGATTTACGATTTTCAAAGTGATTATATTAATAATTGCAAGGGCACTGAGGAACCTCTAAATAACTAATTTGAGAGCTAAAATTTATGACTCGAAACGTTATTATTCAAGACACAAGTTGATGAGTCCAATTGCTCTATACTGACCTTTGCTTGAAGTAATTTTGGTTGAGATTTTGTGGCGCGTATATTTTTCGACGTTTTCATTATATTCATTATCATCTATATAGTAAATATATTTATTCAATTATGGGTTAAATAATAATTAAAAGACTATTATTTATACCTATATTTATGCCATTCTTAGGTTTAGGAATGCCTTCAAAATCAATCGTTTTGCTTTTCTGACTATTAGATGCATAATCATCATTTAAAGAAGACAAGTCAAATTCTATTTCAGGAATTACAATTTCTTTATTATTAAGTTTTTCAATAATACTATCAAAATAACTAAGTAGCCCTTTTGCATCTGGCCGTTGTGAAAGATCTGCATTCCAACAACTTTTCATTATGTATTCATAATCGGAATGAATTCCTGGTATGTTTGGTGGACGCAAGCCGTTGCAAATTTCTATTGCAAGATGGATATCATGGTCACGATCATAAAATGGTTTGCGTCTAGTTAAAAGTTGCCACATAATTATCCCAATACTATATATATCTGATGCTGTTGTGTAATTCTTATTATACAATACTTCTGGCGCAATGTAAGGCAATATTCCAATAATTTGATTATTTGGATCTTTATCTGCAGGTCCACAGAATCCAAGATCACTAATATGCCATTCACCCTGATCAAATAGAATATTTCCAGGATGAAGATCTTTATGTATCATGTTAGAATTATGAATATAGTGAAGTTCTTTGAATATTTGCTGAAGTAATAAATATATATCTTTCCAGCTAAATTTATTGTTTTTGTCAGATAAAAAGGAATTAAGATCTCCATTTTTCATATATTTCAAAATTAACATATATTCTGAACTACTCGGATACTTTGTTAGTCCGTAACATTTAACGAAATATGATCCTAGACTTGAGAATATAATATGTGATATTGCCTGTTAAATTGTTTACCGAATTTCGATTAGGACTTATATATTAAATGAGTAATGAGCAATAAAATGAAACAACAATTAACCTCATTAAAATATTGCTCATTCGGATTGTTGGATTTTTTTAATAATTTTAATATAATTTCACTTGATCCTGACCTTATCATTTGTTTAGCTTTATCGTTCCATCCAACGATCCAACCATCAACCCAAATAGCGCTAAATATTGATCCAAATCCACCTTGAGTTACAAACTTAACATCTTTAAAATTTTCAAAAGGCACCCATTCAATAATTGTATCTAAATCTGCGTTACTAATTTGACTATCGCGAATGAGTTGGTCAATAAATGGATTATCAGTTGTCCAATTATCAAATTTAGTTTCAAAATGATGAATAACGCTAACTTGTTTTTGCAATTTCAACGCAGCCTCATTATTTTGGTCTATTTCTAGCAGCCTGTTTAGATCTGCAAGTGAATTTTCATATTGTCTTGAATTCTTATAGGCAATTCCGCGGTGATAAAGAGCGAATGTGTCATTTTGATTAAATTCTAATGCCTTACTGAGATCAATAAGTGATTTTGTATATTCTCCTAAGTAATTATAAACAACTCCACGATTGCTAAGCGCAAATGCATCATTTGAATTAATCTCTAAGGCTTTATTAAGATCTGCAAGTGATTCTTCATCTCGATATAACGAAATATAAACAACTCCACGATTACTAAGCGCAAATACGTCATACGGATCAATTTCCAATGATCTATTGAGTTCTGTGAGTGATTCATCGTATCTATTCAATAACCTATAAATAACTCCTCGGTTTTTTAATGCAAAACTGTCGTTTGGATTAATTTCTAATGCTCTATTAAGATCCATGAGTGACTCTTGATATCTACTTAAGTATAAATAAGACACACCACGGTTACTAAGCACGAATGCATTATTCGCATCAATTTCCAATGCTCTACTAAACTCTATAATTGATTCTTTATACTTATTAAATCTGGCATAAGAAACTCCACGGTTAATAAGTGCATGTAGGTCATTTGGATTGATTTCTAATATTTTACTAAAATCCTCAAGACTTTTCTCATATAAACCTAAATCACTATGAACTAATCCGCGTTCGTGAAGTGCAGAAATTTCATTCTGATTAATTTTTAACACTCTGTTTAAATCTCTTAGTGATTCATCATATCGATTTAATTTAGAATAAATAAAGCCACGATAACGCAACGCAAGCTCATCATTTGCATTAATTTCTAATGCTTTATTATAATTTTCAAGTGATTCTTCATACTGACCTAAACTAAAATAAATAGCTGCCAATACAAAAAATATTAGATTTAGATCAATTTTTAATTCTTTAGGATATTTATGAGGATCTTTTATCTCAGAAATTTTTTGAAAATAAGTTAATGCTTTATGCATATCTTTTTCTACTCCTTCTCCGGTAAAATAATTACAACCGAGTTGAAAAAGTTCACTGATATCCCCTGCCTCAGCAGATTTCTGATCATAAATGAGTGCTTTATGTTCATCTTTTTCGACTCCAATTCCTCTTCGATAACAACTGCTAGTTTGAAGCATTCCGGCAATGAGACCCATTTCGGCAGATTTTTGATAGTGAATGAATGCTTTGTGTTCATTCTTTTCAGTTCCAATCCCGTTAGAATAGAAAAATCCAAGAGAAAACATTCCCTTTGAATTACCCATGTCAGCAGACTTTTGATAATACATGAATGCCTTATTTTCATCCTTTTCAACACCAATTCCATTATAATAACAATAACCAAGACTAGTCATTCCATCAGCATGCCCCATCTCTGAAGATTTTAGATAATAGATGAATGCTTTATGCTCATTCTTTTCAACCCCAATTCCGTTTGCATAGCAGTGTCCAACTTGAAATATTCCATTTGAATCACCCATTTCAGTAGATTTTTGATAATAAATGAATGCTTTATGTTCATCTTTTTCAACTCCAATTCCATTTTGGTAACAACGTCCAAGATTATATACTCCACTGGCACACCTTAACTCAGCAGATTTTTTATAATGAATAAATGCCTTATGTTCATCCTTTTCAATTCCAAAACCATTTTCATAGCAAAAACCAAGATTATTTATTCCTTCTAAACTACCCATCTCAGAAGACTTCTGATAATAAATAAAGGCCTTACATCTATCCTTTTCGACTCCAATTCCATAATGATAACAATAAGCAAGATGACAGATTCCATTAACATAATTAGCTTCAGCAGATTTTTGATAATAAATGAATGCTTTACGTTCATCTTTTTTAACTCCAGTACCATATTGATAACAATTTCCAAGAGTACATGCACCTTCAATGTAGCCCATTTCGAAAAACTTTTTATAGTAAATAAATGCATTACGTTCGTCCTTTTCAACACCAATTCCATGTTTATAAAAATATCCAGTATTGTTTGTTCCATAAGCATGTCCCATATCTGCAGATTTTTGATAATAAAAGAATGCTTTACATTCATCTTTTTCAACCCCAATTCCAACGTGATAGCAAGAACCAAGATTAAAAGTTCCTTCGGTATGGTTCATTTCAGCGGATGTTTGGTAATTAATAAATGCTTTATGTTCATCCTTTTTAACCCCAATTCCATATTGATAACATCGAGCAAGATTAAAAATTCCATTGACATTATTAGCTTCAGCAGATTTTTGATAATAAATAAACGCTTTATTTTCATTTTTTTCAACACCAATCCCGTTTTCATAACAGTATCCAACTTTGATCATTCCAATAGAATTCTCCATGTCAGCGGATCTTTGATAATAAATAAATGCTTTACGATCATCCTTTTCAACTCCAATTCCATAATGATAACATAAGCCAAGACTAATTATTCCTTTCACATCACCCAGATCGGCAGATTTACGGTAATAAATGAATGCTTTACGTTCATCCTTTTCAATCCCAATACCATTTTCATAAAATTGACCAATTTTCAATGCACCTTCAGAATCACCCATTTCAGCAGATTTCTGATAGTGGACGAATGCTTTAGATTCATCTTTTTCAATTCCAATTCCATGTTCATAGCAATATCCAACATAGTAATTTCCATCAGAATTACCCATTTCGGCAGATTTTTGATAATAAATAAATGCGTTATGCTCATTTTTTTCGACCCCAATTCCATTAAAATAACAATGACCGAGGTTACATGCACCAGTAGCATGACCCATCTCGAAACTTTTTTGATTAGACATGAATACCTTACGATCATCTTCATTAACTCTATTTTCATCACAAGAATCCTTCATTGTAGCAGAGATTTAGTAAAGTAATGGCTGCTTTAAACGTTTTATAATCAATATTATCTTAAAAGGTTATTATAATTTATCATTATAGCATTTATAATAGGTTCACATATTTGCATCTGTAACACAAACAAAATATATATCGTGATACATTTGTATCGCATTATAGTCGGATCATGGTTAGAAATTCAATGTTAGTGTAAGTAGCAATAACTAAACGGAAGTAGTTTTCTATACAAATTTTATTCTCAACGCTTTAGTCGCATTTTGTTTGTAATAATAATATCCTGATCGTTAGGAATCAACGGAAACTTCGTTTTCACATACGGTCGGAGTATTATTAATTAATCCGGTGATCTTGATATAGACTTTTATTTGTCTTCTATATAGACGCAAATAAGTACGTACGTACGTACGTATGCTAATCTAAATTACTGCAGTAATATTATTAACCAAAAAAGGAAATTTAACAAAAAGAAAGTACATTAAATTGGAAAGTTTAGGTTTAGGATATTTTGGTTAAAGGCTGCAAAAATAAATATTGTGACACCTCATGCTGAAATCAGCTGATAGTAATTAACTAGAACATGACCATGTGAGCAGCTTTGCCGCCCTGTTCTATTTACTGCTATTATCATAATTTCTGGAACACCTGATAAAAATTAGCAAATGATTTTTCGGCCGATACGACTAAATTAGTGATTTCGGCATAATAGTTTCAATAAATTGATATACATGTACATAATTTGAGCTATATAAATGTTTTAAAACTTAATACCGCTCGAATATCTCTGGTTAAATACAGAAATATGATGCTTCCAAAGTATCTTCACTGGCAAATAATTTGGAATAATTTCGACCAATGGTCGAGCGTTAGATCATTGAGAAATGGACGAGCATGCGAAGATAGACAATATTACGTGTAGTTGGCCTCTTTATTATTGGCTGCCCCAAATAGAGTTGACACCTCTATCCGGAGCAAAAGTTTCAATTTTGATAGATCTGCGATTACTTTTTAAATAGCACCCTAAATTGAGGTGGCGTTCTTGATGCATTTTTGTAAATCTAAGATCTGTACAATTTTATTGGCTGGTGGATCCATAAATGTTATATGAATTTGTTGCACAATCGATAAAAAATTTTTGCATATCAGACGCACATCCAAAAATTTATCATATGATTTTCATAAATTACACAAATTGCCGAATTTACGTATAAAAAATAATAAAAACTAGTTTTTCCTTGTAAACTAATATAGCTTCAAAACTGTGAAATTTTTTTGTCTTCTTTTGCTTGATCTTTCTCCAATTTGCAAATTTCGTTTTAAAAAATAGATCGTTAGATGTACCAAAGTGAGAGCTTTCTCCAAAATGCATCTGTGAAGGGCAAGTGCATTATGAACTTAATGAGGAAAATCAAGAAAACTGTTTTATACATAGGTAAATTATATGAATTCAATGTTTTTTTTCTTTTATAATTTAACTTTATTCAAGAAAACTTTTTTTTTAAAAATAATTATGATAATTTTTATTATTAATATTAAATTATTTAATACAATTTTTAATTATCTAAATATAGAATCATTTTTTTTACTCTAATATACTGATTATATCATCGATTCCAAATTCGGTTTGAATTCTAATAATCTGTATGAATTGCCAACTTTTCATCCAAATCTTTAATAACTTCTGAGGGTAATACAGCAGAATCTTTAAATTCTTTGGGCTTTAGAAGAATTTGTTCCTAATAGCTGTGGGTATGTGCATCAAATGTTATTTTCTTTGAAACAATTCAAAAGATGATTCCAATTGTAAGTTTTGGTTAATCTCCTCAACTTCCATATTATCATATAGTTCAGAAACTTGAGATTCTTTAGGAATTTCTTGATTTGTTTCTGCTTTTACTTGTTTTTTACTTTTTTTTTATTTTTATAGGTATTAAAATTGCTCGCATGGAAGGATTTTTCTTAACAATATCATTCATTTTTTCGATTTCCAATTCATAGCAAGTAAACATTTATCAGTATTCATCTTCTGTAAGTTGTGTAGTTTCTGCTAATAATATACTGGTTTCTAGTTGTTGATTGTCAAATTCTAATCTAAGTTTATTAATTAGTTTCCAAAGAGCTTTGTAATGACTTTTGATAGATCATAGATTTTTGTTTACTAACTGATCATCAGTAAATTCTAAAACTAACAAATTAAGTCAATTATATTTTGTTTGTGCTGCTTTGAAGTTTAACTTTAGATTTTCTAAATTTGTTACACAACCAGTTATATTTTCTTTTAGGAATTTTATTCTGAATGTTTTTAAAGCTTCATCAAAAGCAAAATAATGTTCTTTCTGTGGCAAATTAATTGAAGGCACTGTTTGAAGATTTTGGAGAAATTGTGGCTCATTTCACAGCTTTAATATGAATCATGATACTGATTTGCATATCTATATTTCTTTGTAATATGAAATAAAGGTGCAAATGTCATTAAGCTATGTAGCTGTAAGTCAAAGTTTCCAATTCAAATATCAAGCTTGTGCAATTTTAAGTATCCTATCTACTGGTAAAAATTATATTATACTTTTAAGAAATTATTGTTTTTTTAGAAATATCATTAATAAAAATTTTTTTTTATATATTGATAGATTGCAACACCTACAGCTGTTCAAAAGAGCTCAAGTATTTTAAACATTGTTCAATAGTTAATAACCTGTTCAAGCTTGTCAAGAAACTTAATGCCAAGCTGCGTAGCAAGCCCAAAAAACCTATAACCTGAAAAAGCTGTAATTATTGCATTGCATATTGTCTTGTTGATATACCACTGTTCTAGAATGCAATGCACAGTTTGTTTATTGCTTTTATAGCTTTTCTTGCAATGATAGATTGCTTTGTCACATACCAAATTTAATACACTATTGTCTATATAATCAAAGTCTTCCAGAAATATGTCAACATCTTTGTGAATATGCTCGTCTTTACTTGGAGCTTTTCCCAGTTCAAGAATTACAATATTTGGGGGAGATACAAACAACATCGAATCAATATTGCTTTTAATAGTTTCATCAATAAGTTCATTGTCAAAAGTCAGCTCTTCGTTGACTAGTTGATTAAAAATTCAGTTTATTTTAGTTTGCATTGTTCTATAATCAAATTTACACTAAAAAGCAAGTAATCTTCTATATTTTCTATGAAATAATTATACAAATTAACAAGTTCTGAACATTGAAATTGAAAGACCATTTGTGCTGTTGTATATACAGTATTATGCACAACATCAAAAATGTTACTTTGTTGAAAGATTGTGTCTTTCATATTAATGTTATCAATAGCTGCAATGTTTAAAACATTTGGATTTAAATTTAGTCTTGACTAAGGATCTGTAGCAGACATTCTTTTTTTTGGATGTGAACTTCATAATTTCTAACATATGCTAATACCCGAACTGTGTAAAGAATCTTATATAAAACTCCTACTATTTTTGGTCATCAATAACGAAAAAAGAGAATATGTGTGAACCATATTTTCCATTAGGGAAAAGCAATTGTAAGTATAAAAGAAGAACATAGTTAAATTTTTTTTCTTTTCAATTATGAAGGAGGCATGTTTCTTTTTTTTCTTTTTCTGGCTAATACTTGCAATTTTTTTCTTTTATAGTTAGAAATAAATTATAAAAAAAATTGACAAGAGACGATGGTATGGTTAAATAGTATTCTTCTAAAGATTTAAGTTTTTTAAATGACAATAACTTTTTTTTTTAGATCAGATCATTTTTTTAATATAGAAGAAGCAAGCATGCTTTCTAATATAACATATATAGCAGTTTTTAATAATAGTTCTTGTTCTTTGCTAACTTCAATTCTTTTAATAACAAATGCTGTTTTTATTACCAAACAACTTAAAACTGTAGATATTGTAAAAGATATACTAATAGCATCTTTCATTTTAGGTTTATTTGCTATAATATTTTCAAAAAAGTTTAACAAGTTCCTTTAATATACTAATATTTGTAGATTCATCTCCAAATTCGGCAGTTTGCTCATTCCACTTAGCTAAAAACTTCAAAGTAGACTTGGTATCAATCTTGTACTGTTGTCGTACTACACATAAAACAATACATTCTCCTGTTTTTTGGCTGAATTTGCAAATAGCCACCATTTTTTACAAAGCAGACTGTGCAAATAAAACAAGGTTTATTATTAATGAGTATTTTTTTTGATAGATCTATATTTAGTTATCACTAGACACTTGAACAATCTAAGACATGGTGTTTGAATTGTGCATAAATGCATATGTTTTGCCTCTTGTAAAAAAATATTAAATTTATTACAAAATAGGCAACAACACAAGCTTATTATACTTTTGTCAGTGGGCTGTACTTTTGATTGAAATTTATATACAGTTCTTTGATCATAATTTAGATGGGGCAAACAAATTCTTAGTATTGAAATATTATCTGCAACTTCTAGCACAGCTTGAAAATCGATTTCTCATGCATCAGATTCATTGATCAATTGAGTTATAATTTCTTGCAATTTTTCCAATGAATGATGATTAAAAATGAATGTCTCAGACTTATTATATGTTTTGTGTTCAATGCTTGTATTAAATTCTTGACTAAACTCATTATAAACCTCTTTGTATTCAGATAAAACTTTATACAAAAATTCTTCTATAATTATTGTTTATTTATTTATTTACTTTACAAAAATAGGTATATTTAATATTATACTAATTATTTTTTTAGTGATTTTTTTGCAGTTTAAAAGATAAACATATGGGAAGTATTTATAATAATTTGTCTTGGATCTGACTAGTTTATCAAAAAATATTTGCATAATTTTTAAAACAATTAAACAACTAATGAATTGATAACTGAACAATTGAAAATCAAGTAACTGTGTATGTATAGGTAGAATGGATTTGACTCC
>CAJVPZ010002240.1:0-12770 GCA_910592135.1 Racocetra fulgida | reverse complement strand
AGCATGGTGGAAACAGTTTTTAGAAAATCAACCTGAACTTTCATTTTGCATCCTGTAGGCTCTAAATGAAGTATGTGAGGTTCTTCTTGTAAGAGTTATAGTTGTATAGTCCAGCTTCTCCATTTCTATCACTTAGGAGTGCATGTTGGCTACTTCTACAGACTTGTTCTCAGAATAAACCTTCTGGTTTGGATGCTGAATACTTTGGAGAGTCCGCCAGAAAGAAAACTTGATCCCAAAGAAAACCGTCTGTATTTTTTTGACATCCGCTCCTCGGTATTTCACGTCTAGATGCTTAGACTTTGTTGACAACAAGCTGCTTCTATTTATAGGACCAAGTTTTAGTATTCACTTCGTCACTTTTCTATACGTTTTGCTGTAGTTCGATTTTTGTTGTTGTTGACCAGAGGATCATTGATTATATTAACTATATTATATAAATTATTATTAGAATAATACTAAAATTAACTAAAGCTAAAAATTTGAAGTTACAATTTAGATTATATAATTTATTAAAACTTGCTTATACTTGTTTATTATAAATTTTACTCATAAAACTGACTCTAACAAAATAAAGATTAAAAAAATATATCTTCAAATTTTTTAATTTTTATAATAAAATAAGTTAAATTTTTAGCTTCAACCAATTTTTTTTTTTAATTTTTAAAAATGAAACCATGCCTCTATCTTTATTAAAATTCAATTAAACTTCTTTACAAATTAAATAAAGAAATTATATTATTTGAAATTTATATTTATAAGATATTATGACTAGAGACTTAAACAAAACTCTTACTAATTTAAAAATTATAAAAGTTATCTGCAATCTAAATCTACCAGAGTGGTCATAGCTTATTTAGATTTCTGAAGTAATTAAGTTGTATAAACTGTATTGATATTTAATCTACTTTGGATACTATAATTCAAGTTTAGTACTTGTAATAGTAAAAGATGCTGATTAAGTAGATAAAATTTGTGATGCTGAAGTTATAAATGAAGTATGAATTGATAAACTAGTTTTTGCTCAAAAGGCATAGTATAATATCTAGCAGTCTTTGTAAATTTGTTAATTTAAATATAATAAAAGTTAAACACCAAGTTTAATTAAAGCTTTGTTTAATAAAATAATGTCTTTAATTAAGTTGATAAAATCCTGTAAAATAAAACCAATTATTGTTAAAAATAAGAATGGTATATTAAAGCTTCAGCTAATTTTAACATCAGCTACTACAATAATTATATATATTTTTATTCAATTAGAGGATCTGTGCTATCGATGAATTCAATAAAATAAATATTTCTAATTAAGCTGCTATTTATAAAGCTATAAAACAGTAGTATATTATGTATAATCCTAGAGTTGCAATATAGATATTGAGCATATGTCATGCTTGTGCCATGGCACAAATATATTAGGCACTTTCATACTGGTGACATTAAATGTCAGGCACTTTTAAGCCAAGCATTTTGTGTTTTAGATATAAGAGTACCAGATTAATTTATACCTATGCCTTATATGCCTATAGGCACAAAGTGTCTAGCTTGTACTTGGCATTTTGATGCTTATGTTTACAAGATGCCTGGCAAGTTAGTGCCAAATTTTTGTACCATGCCTGTGCCAAGATTTTGTTAGGCACAGGCACATGCCTGGTTTGCAGAGCCCTACGCACGATGGTAAAATTAGCTCAGGAACGGTGATGTAAATTGGATTTGTGCAGTAGGCGTGCGTATAAATTTCTTTTTTTTGCATATTTTTTTTTATGCATTTGCACCAATAAATTTTTTTTGAATTTATAACACTGCTCAGGAACATTTTATACTTAATGGGCGGCTGTGGTTTATTAGTAAAATTTTAAGTAACTTTGGCCTAAATTTTTGATCGTCGCTCTTAGCCAATCAAAATCAAGAATCTACCATGACAATTTTGGTACGGCAGCTAGAAGGAATTAAGACGCAATAAAGATTAAGGCTTTGCACCTTTGATGAGGCTTAAATTGGCTGGGTAAACAATCGCAGCGAAGTCACATATCCGTGGCTAAAGTTTAGAGTGACAGTGCAGTGTGGCTAAGAAGGCTCAGTTATAAGTTGATAAAGAGAAGGATAATAGAACTCATTATTTTAAATCAAAAGAATTTATTATTATAAAGCCCATCATGCAATCGTTCTCTTAGCTCATTTTAGATTATTATTTTTGTCTTGGTAAAAGAGCAGAATCTATGGGTTATAAATTAATAAATTAATACCGGTAATAATAAATTTCTCCTGCATAAAACTCTTAAATAACAAAATTGTTAAATCACCATTAGTCACGCCTCTGGCGAGTTGCCTTGTATTATTTTTCATTCATAGATTTCTCGTTCAATTTCGCCCGTAGCACCAAGCCAGTTTAACCGACAATTAGATTCTTATAAATAAACCAATACAGTAGATTTACTTTCAAGTTACTAGCAATATTTTGTATCAAAAGCATCAATATATTTCAAGCTAAAGTTAATTCTCTTCATTATTGCCTTAGAACCATCACTTAAATATTTTCAATTTGGAATTTTCTATTTCAATTTGCCTTCACTTATTTTCGCGAGTAATACAAACTCTTAAAAAGAAACAACCAGGTAATCAGTGAGTTCAATTTTGAATTATCCAGAATTAATGAAAGAAAAAAGAAAAGCGAAAATACTCGGAAACTATTAAACCGACCTTGGTGCACTAATTAAATTGTCGGTAACAAATTTACATACTGTAGATGAAGTGATACGTACTTATCCTCATATCCCTCAAATTAACGCCCTAACCTTAAATTCTACTTACGTAATTAGTTATTTTCATACTAAATTTCCTTTTTTGAGATTGTGTTACTCGCGAAAAATTAGTTGAATGTTTGATGCACATCCAGAATA
The DNA here is from genome assembly GCA_910592135.1 of Racocetra fulgida. NCBI lineage: Eukaryota > Fungi > Glomeromycota > Glomeromycetes > Diversisporales > Gigasporaceae > Racocetra > Racocetra fulgida. The sequence continues at coordinate 9,873 of CAJVPZ010002240.1, read as the reverse complement.
AGTAAATACAAAAGAAACAATTGTTTTACAAACTATTCGGATTATTAAATTGCCCCGTTGATGTATATTTCTTTTTACGTTTGTTTATTTGTGACATAAGCAATTATAGCGATATGTAGTAAATGATTTAAATCGATTTTTTTAAACTTAATGTAACATGACTTGCGCCACGCGTGCGCGTATGTACTATACATATGCACAATAGGTCTATGACATTTTTGGCGGTTAAATTATAATTATCGGTGCATAAATCTTAAAAACTGTGTATTTAAGAACCTTCGTCAAAATTCTTAAAGCGCAGTGCAGACCGGGCACAATACATTCTACAGACGAAATTTAGGGGATACTGTACTTCGCGATTTTCGAATGTAAAATACTTTTTACAAGATATATCTCAGGGTATTTACATTCTGTATACCATAAAATTTTTAATAATACTTTAGGCGGGAGCATCATGGTCCACGCTATAGGTACGTACGTACTAGTTCCGTTGCATATATTTGTATTTCTAACGACAGGAAATTTAGGAACCAATTAAAAATGCCGAAATTTGTTTGATATTGATAATGGTATCAATCTAAGACGATTGTTTATTTTAGTACTCCAAATGTTTATATGCATGCATTTTTATGGCCCACCCAAAATCATTGAAAAGGTTTTCATATTCAATTATTGAATTCCATCCTCTCCCGCTTCTTTGCAGGCAGTGCATATTTCTCATTTCTCATTACTGCCCATCAATCGAGACAATTTGAATTTGTTAATGAAAGCTTTCTTTAATATCTGATACCTTGTCACGCACGCATTTGGATAAATTTTATCGGGCTCATACACTTTACATAATCTCGATCCTCATAGATTAATTGACTACCTTATGAAATCTCTAGATAATTAATTGTCTTCCCCCAAAAAATTGTAGAAACAGTTTTTCATTAATGGTTCAACTGGTCAATAGATATACCTTAACCTGTTTGGATTCAACAAACCAAAATGAAGCAAATAACACAATAACGCATTGTATTTGCGATTTTCGCATAAATTTAAGCAATTGCATAGATTCTTTTATGCTGCGGACAGGAAGTTGGATTCTTATTTTTCACGCTGCGTTAATTTCTACTATCGCTGCATGTTTTCTTTGGTACCGAATTTACTACCAAGGCCAATCTTTATTTTTTCCTGCATCACGAGATCGTGGCATTATACGGTCAAGACCACATGATGCATTTCATCTCGTAACAATTTCTTTCAATCTACGTATGTTATATCGATATTGGTTTTCAAAATTTAATTCTTAAACCCAATAAAACATAATATTTATTTTTGATTCTTGACTTTAGTGCAAATTGTAGATACAGCATGTTTATTAAATGACTACATGCCAAGTGTTGCTTGGGCTGAAAGTATGTTTTTTTTTTTTATTGACTATATCGTTCATCACTAATTCAAGGTTTTTATACTAACTTTATGTTTTAAAGTATTGGCAGATTTGCCACGACAAGTATCTTTCGCATTTTCAGTGTTGTATCTTGTTGGGATCAGTAAGTTTTGTTTTATTTGAATATTTCGAATTAAAAATGTGAAAATTTTAATAAAAATATTTTGTTATAGTTTATTCGATTCCTACTCTAGAACCGACACATGTTAATTATCCGGATAAATTTATTCCAAAAAAACGGTTTATCGACATTATGGCATTATTTTTCATTTTAGGACCTTTCTTTATAAATACACCGATTTCTTATATGATAGGATATCATGCAGAAAGCAGTCCAGAAATAGCCAACAAATTATTTGAAATCCATTATATCATTTGGTCTGTTTGGATTTCTGTATATTTAGTAACCTTGCTATATTTTTGGCTCAGGTTACTTGGTTTATTAAGATATCACATGACAGATTTGAAGCAACGACCAAATGGAGATACCATGGTTCAATGGAAATTGGAAACATTGCAAGTCGCTGCCACGAATGTGAGCTTGTGATATTTTAAAGTTTATTGTGGATTTATAAATGAATTATTAAATTGGAATTTTTTTCTTGTGCTATTATTTTTAGCTTTCAACTGTTGTCCTAGTCTTTGTACTTTGGGGTTCTCTTTTTGCGCTCGTGTCCCTTGTCTTTGGTATCACTTACAAAAAATTGACAAACAATCATGAACCTATTAATCTTTTTTATTTTATTGCCTTGAATTTTGTCGAACCATTCTGCTTTCAAATTGCGCAATTTATTATAATTTACAAGTAAGGTTGCAAAAATTTATTTACTTTTATCTATAAGAACTTTTCTAAATTTGTGCTTTTTTAGCTCAATAAGGCCAACTCCAAATAATGCACCATTGGGTCGGGCGTTCAGCATGATGAAAAATCCACAACACCCTTTCAGAACATTGTCAAGTAGGAGAATGTCAAGTTCGAAAGTATCAAGTATGATAATATCTAGTACGGGAACAAATACGAAAATAGAAAAAGATACTCGTTCTAGCATAATGCGACCTACGTCCATTGTTCCTAAGGCACACCTATTATCTCTGCCAGAAACTTGCAGTAAATCCACAAGTTTCACAAGCTCAAGTCCCATAAACACGGATTCATCAAACAAGTTATTACAACCTGTTCATCCAAGAAATCGTTTAGATGAAAATCTCGATACAATAAGTAATGCATCGACATCATATTATTCGATCGGAGAAAGCTTTATAACATTAAGTCGAAATAATTCCTTGAATGATTTTAATACGAAAGAAACCAATAGCCAAAGAACAAGTTCTCAACTTTCTGGTCATTGTCCCTCTATCAATGAACATTTAAATAATCCTAATTTATCGCTGCCCTTGAAACAATCTCAACGTTTAAGTAAAACCGGTTTACGTATCAATACCCTTAAATTGAAGCAGGGAGATGAATTATGTAATTAACGAAAAATATTTAGTTACACGTTCTTTTTCTGCATAATAAACAATTATCATTATGCACCATAGAAACATTATAATTTATCACATGATCTAGAGTAAAAAAAAACTATATATATGTATATATTAAATTACTATATGGGGTCTTGCCTTGAAAATCAAATATGGGAATATGATTTACTATGTCTCATAACTTGATTTTCAAGGCAAAGACCCTATATACGCGTCGAATCACTCACCTGAAACTTTTCCCCGACATTTCCTTCCCTCAAATTCTTATTTCCCCAATACTAATCATTTTCATTCCTGAAATTTTCATCCTTTTATAAGTCGAAACCTTTAATCCTTTTATAAGTCGAAACCTTTAATATAATTATTAATCTATTTTTATTTATCCATCTTATTAAATCTGAATAAAATAGTAAATATTCATTAAGTTTATTTTAAATACTTGGGTAATAATTGATCTTTATACTCACGGACCAAGATAACGCAAGAAAATGAAAAAAATATTAAATAACAGATGGATAAATATTCTAGATTAATGTGAATAAAATGAATATCTTATTTTAAAATTTTAAACTCTTAGATTAATAAACTTTCTTTATACACATTATATTAATGTAAATATTATGTTTAAATACCATAAATGGAATATAAAAAATTTCCCGGGATAGTAGACCCATTTACTATACCCAGAATCTATTAGAGGTTTTTATATAGTCATTTTATTCAAAGATCCCAAATTATAAATTATAAGGGGAAATAAGAGTTTCTGGGAATGAAAGCGTATATCTCTCGCGAGATAAATTACGCTATATCTCCGTTTTATTATATATTATTAGCAAACAATAAATATAGAATGAATTTATTAACTGAGGCATGAACATGTCTTGGTTTCGCTTCCGACGAGTTATAGTGGGATAATTTGAATATTATAAAATAATTCTTGTTAAAATTAGATTGTTCCAAGCCAACGGAACAATTAATGATTTTTTTTCTCGATTCATCACAATAAATAAATCTCGAACATTACAATCTCCTGTAATTTATCAAAAATCCTACAAATCTGCCATGATATCGAATTTGGATTGTTTAGAACAATGATCTAAAATATACCAAATTATTAATCGTTATTAATTATTTTTTAAAATTAATGCTTTAAACAAATTATGCTTACCGGAGTATATGTAAGATCTTCTACATGAAATAGATTCTTGAATCATATTATTTAAAGGACGACTTGTATATATAGCTTCTGAATGTATAGAATTCATGTCGGCTTTTTTATCTTTATAAGATTTAATAATTTTCTTCCTAATTGATTCTGCTTCTTCAAATTGCATATTTTCCGAGTTTTTCCAGTCGCATAAAGTTTGGTATATTTCCTTAATAGTTGGTCGTTTAGTTGAATTATTATCCCAACATTGGACCATTAATTCTTTAAAACATTTAGGTGTATCTTCAGTAATATCTGGTCGATATCCATCACAAATTTTCATTATTAAATGTATATCATATGGTTGATTAGCGAATGGTTTTTGTCCAGAGGTGAATTCCCACATGAGCATACCAAAGCTATAAGTTCATTAGACGGTCTGCACATTCCTAAATCACCTATAAATGCATGATTTCTGTTAGACTCTTTTTCTATAAAGATATTTCCACTATGTAAATCGCGATGAACCAAGTCTTTATCGTGAATTACTTCGAGACTATAAATCACAATACACTAGTTAATATTAAATGAATTCGATAATATTATAATTTTATAACATACAGTAACTATTATACTTAATAGTAGCTTAATTGTTACTATGTTGTTGCTGCATATTAAGAAGACTAAGTTTCTTCAAAGAAAATAAATTACCTTTTTGCAATATCCCTTAACAACTTGATTTTATTTTTCCAAGTAAGTCTCTTATAAGATTTTTTCAAATAGTTATATAAATTTCCACCAGAAACATATTTCATTACCATCAAATAATTTTTATTAAATGGATCGCGTGTAATTCTATAGATTTGAACTATATCTTTATGATTTTTGAATTTTTTAAGAGATTCTACCTATATAAATAAAGGATAAATAAAATTGAGAATATTCAACAAAAGTGCCATTTTATTTGATTGAGAATATTCACCAATCATGAAAATCATAAAATAGTTTTCTAGAAACTGTATTAAAACTATTTCACTTACTTCTTTTAAAAATTCAATATTAATATCATTGGAATTATAAAGACTTTTGAGAATCACATCATTTTGTTTCCATTTAGCTTTATGCACCATACTGAAACCACCTTTGAATAAATATTTAATGTCTCGAAAAAGATTATATGGAATCCACATGAATTGATCCCCTTTTGAATTCAGAAATTCATCAATCACTTTATTTCCACTACTACCTAAACCAAATTCATTGATACAAATTTCACACTGATAATAATCGTTTGAAAAATTTTCAGATTTACTGTATAACAACATCTTGCGAGAGATTCATTATTTATCTCATCAAAAAAATTTAACGATTCGTCAAGCTTTTTATTTTTAATATTGCCAGACTTATTCATATACACGCATTCTCTAAAAACACGTTTATTGCATCTATCACATGGTATACCCCCAGAACACTTTACTTTAGCCTGTGCGCAAGGATTGCACGCTGTTGAAACATAAGGCCTACGAAATCTATCTTTATTAGATATTATATTAGTTTTGGCTTTGGATAAACGCTCTCGCTTTCGTATACTTTGTTCATCAAATATACAAGTGAGACCTTTTCATTTACACCTCGGACAATTTGGTTCTCCAGAACACGCAGCTTTAGACTTTTGACAGTTATTACAAACAACAATAGCATATCGGTACATAGTTGATTTTATGAATTTAATATTCACAACTTTGTTCAGAGGACTCAATGAATATTTATGGGAAACTGCTAAGCTTATTATGTTTTTGATATGTTGAAATATATGACCAGAAATGTAATGTTGTACTATTTATAACAGTTTTTTTCGCGTACAATGCGTGTACGTGCGTACGTTAACTCCGATTTCCAAATAATGTGTGAGAAAAGGAGCGACCGTTCGAATTCGTAGATGATTCTGATATGGTTACACAATTGATAAATAATTTTTTTTATACATTTTACAATACTTCTTTTAAAAGCTCAGGTATGAGAGTAAATTAACAGATTAATTAATGTTTTTACTTCACTCTATAACATATCCTTTGAATCCCCGTGAATCCCACAACTTTTTTTTGTAATCTGATTGGCCGATTTGCTAAAACTTGAGATATGATTGGTTGACAATCACGTATAATTGTATAGGAATTATCTATGAATTTGAACGGTCGCATCTACAATTCAAAAACCCACAAAGAAAAATACTAAAGTGAATAGTAGAGGTTAGATACCAAATAAACTCAGAAAATAGACAAAAATTAGAAAATGAAGAAAAAGAAAAACTTGGATGAATGGAGTAGACAAATTAGAGCCATAGCAAACACCAGTATAAACAAAGAAAATATAATACAATAGAAGTCAAGAATTGAAAAAAGAAAAAGAAAGATATCCGATTTAAAATAGCAGAAAAAATGATAAGAAAATTAGCTAAAAATCAAGAAAAGTATATTAGATTGCAAAAGAAGTCATATAGAAGAAAAGCAAGTTTATGAATAGGAAAGTTTTTAGAAGGATCAAAAAAGTAAAAGAAGTATACAAAATTCAAAAGAAGTTTATCAGAAGAAAATTAAGACTATGGAGTAGAAGAAAGAAGGAAAGCACAAAGTCACAATGAAAGAAAAAAAGAAAACTTGAACAAATTAACCAAAACTTAGAAGCAAAAGAATCAAAAGTAATATCGAAGAAACTAAAAGAAGAAAAAAGCTACAGATAAATACTTTTGAAAGAAATATGTATAAAAAATATTATTAAGAACAAGAAGAATAAAGAAGCTCAAAAACTGAAAGAAACATAAAAAGAAGAGAAAAAATAGAAGAATGAAGTACTAAAGCAGATTACTGGTAGAAAGAAAGAAAATGAAGTATAAAAAGATGAATTGGAGTAACTATAGAAGAACACAAAAGAATTAAGTAGTAGTAGAATTTTTTAAATAGAATATAACTAATTTTAACCAGTAGTTAAATCACCACCTTATTATATAAAATTTTATAAATTAAAGCTAAATTTTAATTTAAAAATTAGGTTTAGTATTAAATTAAGGTTAGAAGATATAGATATATACAAAATTGTACATCAGAAAATTTTTTAAATAGATAGAAATCAATGTATATTGCAATAAATATTTTATATCGATTTAAATTAAACATTACATATCGATTAACCTGTTTTAAATCGATATACAGTATATCAAAAATTGATTAATAATGAAAATAGATAATAAATTAATGTAGATCAAATTATTAATTATCATCGAACAAGTCAAAATCACAATATATTGATTATTGCGTTATTAATCAATCAATAGCATATATATTAATTGATAAAACTTTGATTTAGATATACACTTTAAATGTTAGAACATAAACTTGTTTATAAAATATTCATTTGTTTTTTCGAATCTTGCAACTATATGTACAGTTCTATCTTTACTTTCAATAAGTATACAACTATATTGTTTAATTAATTTTAATTTCAGATATTCTTACAATTCACTATTTATTTCATACCAATAAACAAGAATGAGTTCTAATGGATCTTTGCCTATCACTTGGTAAAATTTGAGTATTAACAGGATCTTATAAATAATATTTTTTTATTTGTATTAGTATATGTTACTCATGAAGTTAGAGAATAGTAAGAATATTTTTTAACTTCATCGCTTATAATCATTTACTATTATTGCTATTTATTGTTAAAATGTATTAAAATTATATGTAAATCAAATATAATAAAATCAATACTTATAGGGTGTAGTTACTTAGTAAAGTGGTTGGGTTGTCACCCCCAAGTGACACATCTAGAGTTCAATTCTCACCGACGGTGAAAAATTGAATTTTTTTGTATACCAGCAACTCTCTTGTATATTGGGAAGAAAATCTTATAATATCGGTTATACCTTATATAAGAAGAATTTTCATTGCACTATCGAGTCGATCTAAGGGAGATCTCAGGGTATTTGTGTAATATACGAGTTGCACAAAGAGAATACAAAATCGGTAAGATGGCATAAACTTATAATAAGTTCTCGGATCATGTTAATCTGATGAATGGTGCTATAGAAAGCCCGCTTGACAAGACCCGAGTAGAGAAGTAACACAAGCTTTCGATAGTGCTTATCGGAATAGGCTCTATTTGAGACTGGAAAACTGAACAAGGCAAGAATACCAGCAAGTTACTCTACTAACCAGGCTACCAGATCAACCGGAGAAAAGACTGGTATCCTTTTCAGGCCATCTGAATTGATAGTCTGGGGAGACCGGCTAGAGAGTACTGAAAGAAAAGGTACTGGGTTGTTTTAAAGGAAGGGTATCAGGGCTTGGGTGAACTTTGCAAAAGCCAGGTAGTTAGGCAGTGTAGCCTGCTTGTAAAAGATTTAGAACCTATCCGGCTACCTATCTGCGGTAGAGATTGGTGGTGTAGTCTGTCTGTAAAGGTATAGATCTATCTGATAATATCTATCTGAAAAAGACTAGATCATATATTAAAATGGGTGACGGATGGCTTTAGCAGATAATGCACTTAAGGATGAATCAGTAATATCAGTAGTCCTAGAGATGAACTTGTAACGATCTCAGAACTTGGACTAACTAATGTATTGCATATTCTAGGTGAGGTTAGATGGATTGGCATAAAAAACTCAGATCAGAAAGTTAATTGGGTAGCTCAAGTAATAGTAGATTATAGATACAACATTTAGTGTAAAATCTAGTAATAGGTAGATACTTAATTAGGTGCTCAAAAGGTGCAGGTATGGCACAAATGTACTCTCATCAGAATGTACTTGTCTGGAATCTTCTTGAAAAGAGCACCACATGATCCTAGTATCTAATAAAAGCAGTGAACCAAAGAGGCTAACCTTGATTACAAAAAAAAAAAAAAGAAATCAATACTTACCAAGCTGTATCAATTTACTTTATTTTCTTGATCATCAAGTGCACTTACATTAGAAAACATTGGATTTTCATGAAAATTTGATGAAGCATGAATTATATTAGTACTTTTTAAAGATGCAAAAGAAAATATTTCTATCTGATTATCTTTGTCAATAGGCACAATTGATTCCACTTCAAAAAAATCATCAAGACCAGTTAGTAAGTTTTGAAACTCCTCAATTTGTAATAGGTCTATATCATCTTTGTTTTTTTCAAGAAAATTATCTAGCCCCTCTAAACTTAATGCCTACAAAGATTTTCTAAACCTTTTCATTCAGCGATATTTTTTGTAAGTATCTGTTTTGGTTAGTTTTTTCTGCTTAATCTAATAATAATCGATTATTAGCAATATTTAGATAGTATTATTAGCATTGGGTATATGTCCGATACCAACACTGATTTACTATATTTAAAATATACTGCATTCAATATTTGTTTCATATAGTCTTTCTTGTTTGACATTTGATAAGGTTTTTTTATATAGTTCTTATAAAGTGTTTCATAAGTTTCAGTAGTTATACTATTTATTAACCTATATTTTCTAATTGCAAGTACTATATGATAGTATCAAGAGTAAAGCTTTGAAAGCTGGATACCACTTGAATTATATTTTGAAAAAATTTTAACAAACTCTTTGGCCTAGTCCAAAATGAAAGTCAGTAAAATTAATTGTTATTAATCATTAATAATCAAACCATTTTAAAAAGCTAAGTATTACAAACTTAAACTATATAATTACTAATCTAAAAATCTAGGTGAACTATGGCCACTCTAGTTGGTTTAGACCGCAGATAAATTAGTCTGAGTTTCTTTTCTTGCTATCTTAGGATATGAAGTTTAAATTTATT
>CAJVPZ010002239.1:0-12770 GCA_910592135.1 Racocetra fulgida | reverse complement strand
GCAGTAATTAATTTGTGTAAATTAATTGTAAAATGAATTGCCCAAAAAAGGATTGATTATGTTTCTAGTATGGTCAGATGTAAACAAATCAGAAATACAGGTCCGAATGTTACACAAAAAACGATTTTGATAGGGGGTAAACTAGGAAAGAACTTTTTAAGAATCTAAAGAGTAAAAAAGAGAGTTTTGATATTTTTAATTTTAAAATGATCAATTTTAGGTCAAATTTGATGTACTATAGCTTGTTTTGAAGCCAGAGATGAGCTCTACAGATTCAATTATAAGGTATCAGTATATTATTAAGCCCAGTTTGCCAGAAGGGGCAGAACTTTGAGGGAGAACAGAGTTTTGTCTATCTGTTCTTATAAATCGAATATGTCAAGAACAATGAGAGATACAGACTTGAAACTTTACAAATATATGTAAAAACAGTAGCTAAACAAATGTTATTAAGAGTCAAGAGGTTATTAACTTAATAAAATTTTCTGTAAATTGAGAAAAACATGAAAATTATTGTAACAAAATTTTGTGTACAGATGATAAACAGAAAGAGTTTTATCTGTTTTTTTTTTACTTATTTTTTTAATTATTAATTTATTTATTTTTTCTGACTTCTTTGGTACTTTGCAATTTTTTCTGACAATTTCAAGAATATTGTGCAAGATTTTAAAAAAGTGTGAATAGGTGTGAATCTTATTAAGAAAATTTACAAACTTTCAATATATAAAATATTACAATTAGCTATCTTAGCAAATATTGAACCAATTTTGATGATTTAACTACCATTATGACCAGAATAAAATGCTGAACAATTTTACTTATTAAAAGCTTCAAATTTTCTTAATAAAATTTGCATCTATTCACATTTTTTAAAATCTTGTATAATATTATACATTAATTGTAAATTTTATATAATATTATGATATTTAAAATTTGCTGATATAGTCAAAATAATTTAATAATTTTAAAATATCCAAATTAGTGCAAATAGATTTGGATGAAGATACCGAAGATAAAAAGGAACTAGAAAAAAATAATTCTAAATCTATATCTTCTGGTTCTTTATTCTTGAATGATTAGAAAAAAATATAGATAATAAGTATAATACAGATAAAGATGAGTAAAAGTTTTTTTATTTATTTTTTTATATATGAATAATACTGCTGTTTTTTCTTTTATTTTTATATATTTCTTTTAATATAAAATTAGTTAGCTTTTTTAAATATAATATTTAAAAATTTTAAATAAAAAAATAATATAGTTTAAGCTATGAAATTTATAGTATTTATTTATTTAAATAAATTGTTTTTTAATTATTAATTTCAGTATAATTCTAAAAAATTGAAAAATGAAATAAATTGAAAAAATATACTATACAAATATATTTTTAATTTATTATATTTTTGGATATTTAATTAATTTTAAATAAAAAAAATTAAGAATTATTTAAAATATTTTTGATAAATTCAAACATATTCATATTTTTTAAATTATTAATATACTATTTTATTTATTTTATAAAAGTTTTTTTTCATACTATCTAATCAAGTAGCAAATTTTGTATATTTTAAATAAAGATTTTTATTTTTTAGCGCGGATGCGTTTTGCGTACCCCATAAGATCCGGTGTAACGTAAAATTAAAACAAACTATCAATGCATTAATTTAGAGAAAGGGTTGTTACTAATTTAGGGTTAGGTTAGATTGTAGGTAGTGCTAGTTATATCCAAAATTTTGCAAGGAATTTTTTTTGTTAGAATGCAAAAGGTGGCTTTATAAGCAAAATTATAAATTACAAGCGATTTTTTCAAAACATAGCTATTTTTTTCGATTTCACATTACACCTGATCCTACGATCTGATTGGTCGATCAAGTGGGTGCGTTACAACGCACATGCGACAAATTATATAAACCTTAAATAAATTCGAATTAGTTTGAATCTTATTAAAATATTTCATAATATATTTCGTAATATTTCATAATATATTTCATAATATTTCATAATTAAAAATTTCAAAATATTCTACGTCAATTGTAATTATTGCAGAATTTTTTAGAATATATTAAGTTTAGTAAGATTATATTTATATATTTTGTTGATATATATCTAATAAATTACAATATTAGCAAAATAACATTTAAAAATTTACAAATAGCTATTACTAAATCAACTAATAATCAAAATGATTATTAAAATATTGATCTCAATCGCTTTTAATAATGATTAATAAATCTAAAATATCATTTAACACTCTTTTATACTGATATTTGTATTTTTTAATAATTAATAGTTATTATGCAAAACATATTTATTATATTGGTATAATATTATATAAACTAGACAAAAATTATTTATTAATTAGTCTATAAAATATCAGCTAATGATTAATCTAATCATTAAACTATTTTTAAAAAATTTTAATAAAATTTTCTATATATCTCTTAAATGATATACTAATTATCATAACAATATTTGAATAATTTGTTAATAAAATTAACCAATATACAACATATTTTTCTAAAATCTTTAGAATATCAGCTTGTTTTTTTTACTATCAAATCTGTTATCTCTTAAACTATTTAGCAGCTAAATATGCCTGCTAAAATATATTTTGTTATATTTTTTATAATTACTTAAAATTTTATTAAGAATAAGTATCCCTATTTCTAAGCTAAAATAAAATTTAGAATATTTTTAATTAATTATCTGTAAAATTTTTAGTTTATTTTTAAAATTAATAAAGATATTTAATTTAAAATTTGGTTAATTTTAAAATTTTATTATAAAATTTCTAAAATTTTAAATTTTTATATGTTTCTGAAGAGAAAAAATTTTTTATTATTAAACAAAGTAGAAATTTTATTTATAAAATTTTTAATTTATTATTTAAAATTATTCTTTAAAACAAATTCTACAATTTGTATCAAAATTATAATATATTTATACTTAGAATTTTAAAAAGTTTATCAATTACGAGGCCAATCACATAACTTTTCCTAATGATCTCTTATACCAAATTTTCTCTACAAACAATCTGCATTTTTGCAAAATTTTATTAAGTAAACAACAGTTGGGTTGGCTGTCTAAGTAAACTTGTTCTATATAAGATTTTACGTATAGACAGCTCTTTATTATATCTCTTTAACTCTTCTACAAAGAGATATAGCATACTTGCTCAAATTTCTATTTATTTAAAATCTCAAAACTTTAATAAGTAAACATTACTTGTTACTTAATAGAAAAAGACAGAGCTCATTTAGAGCTTCATTTTAATATATTATTTATAGCAAACAGACTTAAACTCAAGATTTTATTTAAAAAATTGTGCAAACTCTCTTGCAAAAATTTTGCTACTTTTTTGCAAAATTTTTTTCTTTTTTTCTGGGGGTTCTGGCCCTTTAGGATATCCAAACCTGCAGATCACTATTACAAATCAATATTACTAATTATTTACACAAAAATACTATCTGTTTCATCTATTTTTATTACTATTTTTAACTTACTATTTTTGTTTTAATAACTTTATACAACTTTTGTTACATTATCGTTATGTTATACTAGGTCACACAAGTACACAAGCCACACCAGCCACAAAATATCTAACCTGTTGTTATACAAGATTACACAAGTAAAACTTAGAATTTTTCTACTATCAAAATGCTTACTTTAATTAACCAGAAACAAGATCATTTCGACTTGAACTACTTCCATAACAAATATAGTAATTAATATAACACAATGATTTGTGATGCTCAACCTAGCTTACTGAAAGCAATACCTTTTGCATTTAATCCTAGTGAATATAATGCTCTTAAAACTCTCTATTACTTCTGCACACCGAAAGAACCAGCTATTATTTGTTGTTTTTGTCAAAAATACTATACCTTCTTTATTTTAGGCTACTTAAATATTCCACTCAGACAAGCCACTTCCTCTCCTCAACAACCTAAAACAACAAATATCAATTTAATAGCCAAATAGGTCAGAAGCCTAAAAGATGATATCCTACAATCTTCTATCACCAAGTCTATATCTGTTTCTATTCTTCCATTTCCACTCAACTACTCTGCTACCACAACATCTGGTAAATCATCTGATATACTGTAAATACAAGCACACTCTCACTATGTCTATATATGTATTATTTGTAAACTTAAAGATATTCCTTGTACATTTTTAAAAGACAACAAATATACGCTCTTAAGTAAAGCTACTCTAGTTCTTAGAGGTTATCCAGCTCATGTCGCATGTATTCACAAACTCAAACTTCAACCTATTTCTCAAACTTAACCACTTATATCTGATATATGCAGTATATTTTATATAATCAAATTGGCTCTAATAGAAAAAACTACAAAACAAAAAATCTTTAAAAACTTCTTGCAATTACTTAAAGAAAAACAAAATACTAAGTAATCTAAACGAGATACATCCAATGACCTTAATTGGTTTAAAACCTATTCTATTACACCTACAATGAAGCCCTTTACTAAATTCAATACACCACTTGCTTAGCAAATCTTTGAGTTTGTTAAACCTTTTCTTGTTGATTTCGCTTCAGGACAAATCAATAGAAAAGTAAACAGACCAGATATTAAATATAGCTTCAATTATTTAATCAAACAAATGGCAAGACAACAACCCAAGTTTTTAACTGAACTAATCTATAAACAACACTCATCTGTTAACAAAGATATTACCATTCCATTTGAGAAAAATATTTTATCTAAATTCACCCACATTCTATTTACTAAACTTAACTATTCAAAGATTTTTATATCTCACAACTTAATTCCACCTTATTCTACTCATAATGCTATAATATTGCACTTAACTTTGCTTAACTTCATCTCTTTCTTAATAGCAAGTACCAACTATTAACAGAACCAAATTCATTCAAGACTTAAACATATGTCCTATTTGTTTTAATCTCTACTACTTTACTTCTATTAATATAAAAAACCAACCCTTATTTAAAATTCAAAATGATAATAAGTTCAATATTAATATCTCCTTCAATATACCTAAAACACAATTCTTAAATGACTTCTGCATTCCATCTCTTAAATTATATATAACTAACTTTAACATCTGGTTTGAATCCTTCTTCAAAGTCTATCAATATCAATTCTTCAAAATAGATGAAAAGAAGACCTACAATTTTCTTAAATATCAAATTGCAACTAAGCTTGCAGATATCTGCAAAAACTTTCTTTCCAAAACTTTCACTATTCATTCTATTTCCTTATACAAAGAATATATTACTCTCTGCACTAAAGCTGCATTCTACTACATACACACCTGCACACATAATAAGGACAACCCATGCCAAACCTTACTAAACAACACAGAACACAACTTTAAAAATCTAGCATTTCTCTTTCTTATCAAATCTTTTGACAAATTTCCCTCAATATCTGCTACTGATCTACCTTCTAAACCAAAACTAAAACATCCTGCTTTAGACTTTTCTATATTCAGTACAAATAATAAATATCTAGCTACCTTTCAAAACCCAACACCTACTAACCTTCTATACAAACTTGCTACAAATATTGAGGAACAATTCATTAAAGATAACGAAGTAGAAACTGATAACCACAGAAAGGAATTCTATTTTTACAGCTACTACAGAGCTTACCTCAGAGCAGCTGCAAAAAATAATGGCATTTCTGGTCTCAGCTCCAACCAAGCTATACAAAAAATTACAAGCAAGTCTGTTAGTACTCACTTTCTCGCTAGAATCCTAATCTTTTACTATATCTTGGATCAAGAAAAGATTATAATTTCTCAAATCCGCAAAGAATATATTTTTAACTTCTACCCACAAGCAGAAAAGATTTTACTAGAAAAATTCAAAGTTCAATTTACTCTTATTAAAAATCTTAATGACTCTTACTTTTTAAAACATCTGAGATATCTTCTTCTAATACTAATATACCAGATAATGACCAAACATCTAATCATGATGATAATATGCTAATAGATAATGACTTAACTACTACTCCTAATAAACCTTCTAATACTCCCAAATCATATACTGAAACACTCCTATCCAACACTCCTCAATCTCACTCATTTAATTCTTTTTATTAAATGTTTCTTCTACAAACTCCATTAATACAGCTGCTACTTCATTAATTGATACAACCGTTGTATTTAATGAATGGAATGAAGTAAGTGGGTGGGCGGTAAAGCCTATTTACATAGAGAACCATTTTTATATCAGTCAGACTCAACGTATAGGACAGACTATGGAATCCTGTGCAGCTGTGAGAACCGAGCTTAAATGGCAAGCGATCCTGTAAAAGAAACCAATTTAGAGTTATTTTCAATATCCTTAAAATTCTGTAACTCTAATACTTGCTATAACAAATTCCTTTCACATTTTAATTTACCACTTCTACCTCCAAATCAAATACTCAAATCTTTTCTAGAACATCTTAAAGAGCAAAAGTTTAACAACAATATCCTACTCTCAGTTAATCACTCCTTAAATAAAACACATATATACTTACCTAATGATCACTCTTTACTACCAAATCACACAATAATTGAACAATTTCTAATAACCAAATATATAAACCTTCTACTTACTTTAATACACTAAACTTCAATGACAATCTTAACACTATCCCTAATACAATAGAAAATCACAACTTCAATAAATATAAATACAAATCTATTATTCTTAATCTAGTGTAAATAGACTCCTCCAACCCACCAAAAAACTGCTCATTGAAGAGACACTAAACCATAATTCATATAATATATTTGGTCTTTCAGAGACTTATATCTCATCCAAAGAGGAAAAATTCTTCAACAACAGAATTAAAAATTACATAAATTACTGAAGTTCTCTCTCCAACCCACATCAAGCTGGTATAGGACTATTTATACACAAGAATATCTCTAAATATATAGCACAATCACATAGCTATAATGGACATATAATTAGATTTAACCTACATTTCAAAAACTTATCTATTAGATTACTTCAAATTTACATCTCTACATCTGAAAAGAAACAACTTTGTAAAGAAATACAAGAACAAATTATTATACTCTGTTTAAATACCAAATACAAAATTATAATAATGAGAGACTTTAATAATGTTTCTAATCCTTGCATTGACCAACTACCACCCAAATCAACATCAATACCTGAACTTCAACTCACTAAGTTTCTCATTAGTCATTAATTTAAAGACATTTACTGTTTTTTCTTTCTTAATACTACAAATTTTACATTTTAACGCACTAATACTTAAAGTAGAATAGACCAAATATAGACTAATCTAAGTATTTCAAATATTGAATACACAAACATTCTTCTGAATACCAGCTTTGAATCAGATCACAATATCATAACACTAGAACTTTCAATTGTGATTATCAAACCTAAACCTAAAAAGCAATATATAAAGAAAAGCTTTTTATAGAAAAATTGCTCTAAAGAATGTCTAGAAAACTATGCAAATCAAACAACATCTAACTTACAAAACCTTTTTCCACAAATTAACCTTATAACTAACCAGAATCAACTCAACATTTTCTGGTGCAAACTTTAGAAAACTCTCTCTAAAGCTGCTACTAAACACATTCCTTTCTGCAAAATTAAAACTATAAAAACAATTAAAGAAACAACCTCTTCAAAACAAACACCTCTGTTTTACCATTTCAAAGAAATCCAATATATCAAAAACTACTTTACCTCCTCTAATTTTTCTGATTTCTGTGAAAAATATACTGACCAATATTCCGATTGCTTTTTTCAAACACTAACATCTACAATTCCTTAAATCAAGAAAGAATTTTAAAAAATTAAAACTGCTTTTAATATTCAACAACAACATACTACCTATCAAGAAATTCAACAAAAAATTAAAAACCATAACCAATCTTTTTTAGAAACTTCTAAATATTTCTATAAGAAGATTTTGGAACAATTCAACAATATACATATTGATAGACTTCTTCTCGATGACTCCCTCTTAACAGAGCAAGATGAAATACTCAACGCAATCCATTATCACTTTACAGAATACTTCAAAGAAAAACCACTCCAACTAATCTTACCTATATCTGAATTCTATGACCTTTATAAACCACACCCTGAATATGAAACTCTTTATCACAATCTCCTTCAAGATATTTCAAACCAAGAATAGCAGGACACTCTAGCCAATTTATATAATCAAAAAGCAGCAGAACCTTCAGAAATCTGCTATGAATACATCAAGTTTGCTAGCTTAAAAGCCCAAAAACTTTTTAAACTCTTTTTTAACAAATGTTTCTAGCTCCAAAAAGTTCTAACAGACTAAAAATCCTCTAACATCTTTCTTATTCCCAAAAAATCTAACTGGGATTTTACTCTTAATCAAGTTCGACTAATCTCTATTATTGAGCCTTTTAAAAAAATTTTTACAAAAATCTTTACAAAATAACTTGATCAAATCATTACTAATAACAACCTTTTATCAAATTTAAATTTTGCTGCTACCAAAAATTTATTAACATACATTCCAATACAAATTCTTCACAACACCATAAAGCACTACAAATTACACAACAAAGAAGCCTAGATTCTTTTTCAAGATATGTCTAAGGCTTTTGACAAAATCAATCTATTACACCTTCAAGATACTTGTAAAAGAATTAGTATTCCTTCATCAAGTATTAATCTAATTACAGACCTGCATTTCTCTCGACAAGCTAGAATTATCACTGCCTATGGGCTTACACATCCAGTTAAAATCTAATCCAGAATAAACAAGGAGAAACCTACTCTTCATTATTATGGAAAATTTATTATGATCCTATTCTCTCCTTTATCCATTAAAAATACCAAAATCAATTTCTCAAAATTGTCTTATAATCTCCTCTGGATATTATTATCAATACTACTTCTATGAGTGTTTCTATTCCACCACTAACTTTTATGAATGATACAACATGGCTCTGTGATAGCTCTACTGCTATGCAAAATATCTTAAATAATACTTCTCAACTTTACAAACTTAATAAAATAGATATTAATCTCTCCAAATCTGATCTACTTCATATTTGCCAAAACACTCTAATACCTCAACAACAACTCTCATTTTTGATAACCAAATAATTTCTCCAAGAAAATCTAATGACATCATAAGATATTTAGGTATATATCTAGATGGTAATGGCTCTACTAAACCATCTTGTGATATAATCCTTAATAAAATTAAAAACTTTATTTGTTTAATTAGATACAAAAAACTTACACCCTCACAAATCTCCTCACTTTTTAATTTAATTCTTCAGCCCTCTATTGAGTATCTCTTACAAGTTACTATTATACACAAAAACTTTCAAACTAAACTATCTCGTCTTTTTACTATTCAAACTAAAAAGATGCTATCTCTTGTTATAACACTAATAATATTGTATTTACAAACTCTATCACTTTTAATTTACTAAGTCTAAATAATCTAATTCAGAAGGCTAGTACTTCTAACATTGAGCGTACTTTCAATTCAAGTCCAATTCTTAAAAATATTGGTCTTGTTTGAATTAAATCCTGGTTAACAAAAGTTTGGTCTTCCAAGCTCTCCTCAGATCTACTTACTCTTCATAAATGCAAAGTAACAAACTTTACACTCATCTTTCAACTTTTACAATTAGCTATAAACAATATTATACTTTTCAACCTCTCTATTAATAATAACTACTCTGAATTTCTATCTAGTGCTTACCTAATATATGACATTCTCCCATCAAACCTATATATATTTACAATAAATAGTCTAAGAAACAACTGTTTACTCTTTCTTGAACAAATTACTATTGTAGATAACAAATATCTCCTACCACAGAATAATATTTACTTATGTATACATAAATCTACTAGAAGCCACCAACCCTTGTGGTTTGCTAATATCTATCAGTTATCACAAAACAATACAATCTCAAATATATGGCCTCATCTTACTTTACTCTCAACTAATTTCTTCATTAATACAACCTATCTTGTTTCTCCATCCTTCTTTTCTAATTTCTTTTCTCTAAATCAAATACACTACTCTTCAAATAATCTCTTCTTATCTCACCAAACATCTTTATCTGCAAATTCAGTATTTAAAATTAATCCTGACAATGCAGAAATTTCATATCTTATACCTATTTTCTCTTTACCTAATAATACGATATCCTTCTATCTTCTCTATAATTATATTAACAAACTTAACAATCCACTATATATCCAAATTGACTATAATGAAATTCTTGCATTAACATATCTATATAACTCTATTCAAGCTACAACACAACCCCAACTTCAACCTCAAATCCATATCCTCTCACAAGAAACTCAACTAATTCATAATATAATAAATTCAACTACTTATCAACATCAATTAACAAACCTCCTATCATCAATCCAAAATTTAAACTCCCAAGATCTACATTTCTTTACTGATGCCTCAATCCAAAATCTGCATTCAGCAAATATTAAATCTGGTATTGACTGGATCTGTGAAACAACACAGCTATTAAATTTAATCAGCTACTATATTCTATCCAGACTTAAACCGAATAGAACTTGAAGCAATTATCTCGCTGCTTCTGACTATTCCTTCTAATTTTTATATAAACATCTATTTAGATAATAATACAGCTATCCAAAATCTAAAACAAACACATTTTACTAAACTACTACAAAACAAAAATTAGGATATTATCTATATCATTAATCAAATTAAACTTACTAAAAATATTACTTTCACTCTCTACAAAACTAAATCACTTCCAAACTCACTTCACAAACAAGCTGATTTGCTTGCTAAACGAGAAACCAACAAGCCTATTCTCCAAATCAATTATAATCATTTAAGTCTACCAATATACTTCTTATAGAATAATAATCTTATTCTTTTTAAAATACGAACCTTCATTAAAAAATATATACAATTCAAGAACTTTGCTCATAGTATTCTCTTAAAATATTTAGAAAATTACCTGAAATCAATTGGCCACTTTGCTTTGATATATTTTTTTTTTTTTTATTATTAAAATGCTATAATTAAAACTTTATTAATAAGTAGAACATTTCTACATTTAAAGATTTTAAACTATATTTATGCTACTAAAAATAGACACCCAATATGACATTATATCCTATATTTCCTATAATTACTATAACTAAATATTCTAAATAATTAGCTAGCTAGAGTAGGTTGGAGGAGACTTAAAGCTTTAATATCTTTAATTCACTAGAACATAATCAAGGAAAATATTCACTTTGAATAAAAATTCTAACTAATAATTTTCTAACTATGAAAAATCTTCATATTCGTTACTTTTATTTATACACTACTCTAAACTGTTCTCGATATCCAAACATCGAAGATAATCTTCATCTACTAATATGCTTAGGCAACAATATTAATATTCAAAACTTCCTATCCAATGCAATCACTAATACTTTATTCACCCTAAAAATTGATATATCTTTATCTTCAATTCTTAAAATTCGTTTTCTCACTAGACCTAACAGCCCTAATCTTCAATATAAATATATCTTATACTATATTCTAAGTATCTTTCCTCTTAATATTTTTGAAAACATCAAAGCACTTCTAAATAAGCAAACCAAATTCTTTCTTATTAATCTATCCAACAACCTCTTAAACAGGTTTCATGACGAAATATGATTTACAAGAAACATCTCTCAATATGAATGGGAACAAGCTCATAATATAACTTCTAAAACCAAACAGAAAAAATTCTTCTTTACCGGACCTTCTCATGCATCTACATCTATCCCAACAAATTCTTCACAAATAGATCTTACTTTATTTATAGAAAGATGGTTTTTACAAGGATTCTCTCCTACAAATTGTATAATCTAATGCCATAATATATACCTTAGGTCTCCTCCAACCTACCCTAGCTAGCTAATTATTTAAAATATTTAGTTATAGTAATTATAGGAAATAAGTGTATAATGTCATATTTGGTGCTTATTTTCAGTAGCACAAATGTAGTTTAAATCTTTAAATGTAGAAATATTCTACTTGTTTTAACTATGGCATTTTATAATAAAATAAAAAAATCGTTCACATTTCAATCAAAACTCTTTCTGCTGATCCTTTGTACACAAATTTACGTAAACAAAAATTATTAAAAAACTTCAAAAAATACACAAAGTCTAATAATAAACCAAACTCGAGGCTCTAAGAAAAAAGGAAGACGATAGCAGAAAGCACTTAGTCTCTTAAGAGACTTGAGTTAGTGGAGCAAAGGCGACAAGAATATAGAAGAAATCTTGCAAAACTTTTAGTTTTTTTTGTTTTTTTGCGAATTTTTGGGGAATCGGCCTTGACCCTGTAATGCAGATCTGTTTTGGTAATACAAGAATTACAATACGTAATGAAGTATAAACAAAAGAAACACGCCAAAAACCACGTAACGAATATAAACAAAAATGGTAAACAATCTCAACAAACAACAACAATAACAAAAAACAACAATGGAAAAACAACAAGTCATATGAAGCAAAAAGTAACAGAATGTTCTGGAAGAATGATTACTGTACCAAAAGAACTTGAGACACAAGTAGAGGCACTTGATGAAAACGAAGATATTCCTATAGATCTAATATTAGCATTATATGCTGGGAAAAAACTTATTACAGAAGAAAAAGCTGAGATACAAATGGCAGAACTTGATGAAGAATTATAGAAATATAATTCAGGTAAAATTAAGTATACAGAACTTGCACTTAGAAAAAGAAA
>CAJVPZ010002238.1:0-12771 GCA_910592135.1 Racocetra fulgida | reverse complement strand
GATGGTAGTACCAAGATTACAGGTAATATACCCAACCGATCATCGAATAATTGTTACCGGAACACAGGCCTATTTTTTTAAAAACGTCTCCGGTGGGATTCGAATTCTAGATCTGCCGCTTGGGGGGTGACAACTTAACCACTACTCTAAGTCGCCACACCCTTATAATATCTTTTTTCTTTTCTAATTCTTAACTTCTACTATTATATTTTATATAAGATTTCTTTTGTTTGTATCAATATCTGTTTAGGATTTAGTTTATTTAATCTATTTTGCTAATAATCTCTTTTTTTCTTTTCTAGTTTTTAATATTGTTTTGTATATCTTCTATGCTTGTTTGATATATAATTTCTATTATCTACTCAAATATATTTTTTTGTAGGTTTCTAATTTGTATATTATTGAAGCTTCTATATATTTTCTACAAAAGCTATTGCTAAAATTCTTAATCTTGATTCTTTTACTATTTTGTTTAAAATTTTTTTTCTACAAGACCTTTAATATCTCTTTCTGTAGTCTTTTATTTAAATATTTTTTTTCTTTATCTTTTGTTGTTTTTGTTTTAAGATTTTTGTTTTTTGTTAAACTTTCATCTTCTACTTTTCTTTTTTGATTTTTTCCTTTTCTATATATTATTTTATTATAAATACTTTGATAGATATTTTAAAGCACTGTATTAGTAATTGTAATACTATTCTATTATATTAATATTGCTAAAAATTTTTTTGCTTAACTAGTTTATTCTACTATTCTATTTCTAATTAGGCTTAATATATTTAGCAATTTATTTTTCTTGTTATGTGTTATTCATCTTACTTTTTTTACTATATATAGATTTCTTAAAATTTTACTTAATATATTCAACTAGATTAATTTTTTGCTATATTGCTTCTTGACATTCTTTATTATTTTTTTTCTAAGTACAAGTTCTGTATATTTAATTTTTTTTACTCTATATTGTCTTAATTTTTTATAAAGCACCTCTATTTATACCTTTACTTGTTTTTTTGTAATTGACTTTTTTTTAGAATTTTCTATTGTTTTTTATTACATATAACTATTTTGTTATTATATTTGTATATTATCTTTGTTTTTATTTGTTATGTAGTTCTTAATATATTTTTATTTACTCTTTATTCTGTATTGTGTATTTTATATAACAAACACTGATCTGCATTATAGAGTTAAGACCAATTTTCTAAATAATTCACAAAAGACAAAAATTATCAACAATTCTTGATATTTTCTTCTATATCTCTGCTACTTCTATTCTTCTTACTCTAGTTTTTTAAGAGACTGGGTATTATTTTTGGTTCTTTTTCTTTTTTTTTAGAACTGCAAATCTTGTTTTCTATTAACATTTATATGTTTTTGTTTGTGTTTTGTTTTTGTTATTTTTACAAAGAATTAGCAAAAAAAGTTTAGTAATAAGTAAAAACTTTATTTTAATTTTATAAATTAATAAAATTAAAATAAAAAATTTTATAAAATGTAATATTTAATAAGATAGTTAGGTTGTTATATTTCCAAATAATATATTAGTAGGTTGGAGTTCAAAATCTACTAGTGATAATATTTTGAATATTTAGTTGTATAATATAGTTATACTTAAATTAGAAATATAATCTAATTACTAGACTTGTATTAAATTATCTTATATAATCAATTTCAAAGTATTAGTTATCTTATTAATTAATTAAATTTATACATATAAGCAAAATTATATAATTAAATATGAAATATATATAATCTATAAGAGATTCTTTAAGTAGTAATGAGATAACTTGAATAGAGATAAACAATTTGTAGATTTTTATATAAGATGTTGAATATAAAATTAGAATCATTTGATCTGTGGGTCGATAGCGTAGTGGTTAACACTTCTGGGTCACAATTACAAGGTCATGAGTTCGAGTTCTACTGGGTGACGAATGCTCTGCCAGGACCACAACTGGATATGATCTTCAGAGGATTTCTATTAAAAGAGAAAGAACAAGATTCAAACAAGATTCGTATAAGTTGCAGTCTGCCGGTATAGCCACAGGACCGGGGACGACTAGATAAGGCGCAATCTGTCAACAAATAATGCTAACATTGAGAAAACCCAGCATTAGAACCAAGATATTAAGATATAAAAAAGGACAATCCAGCTTGTGGATCATGTAAAGTTAGAGAACTGCAGATCTAAATGTAGATCCTACACCACAGTACCAGGAACCCAGGACGTCATATAACATACTTAACGAAGCATGAGTTATCTCACCAGTACGGTGACTAAAAAGAGCACCACACGCGCCTGATGATCTCTGCAGAAACGAAAACTTTGACCTTTGAGAGATGTAAGAGATCTGAAGGTGTCTAAGAACCTTTGAAATGCAAAGGGAGGTAAAAAAAAAAAAAAATTAGAATTATTTGCAATATAGAATGACTTCTTTAATAAAATATTAATTAATTATAAAGTTGAATCATTTATGTCTAGAAATAGATTACAACCTATATATTAAAATAGATTATAACATACCATTTAGATCATTCTGTTTGAAGCACTAAATGCAATAGTAGATAATGAATCTTGGAATAAGTATAATTATATTTGAAACTAGTAAGTTTACAAATTGCACTTGAAAGTTTACAATATTCTTACAATCAAAAAAAATAGCCTAAAAATTATTGAATCAAATTTTATACTAGGTTGAAAATTGAATACTGTTATGCAAAAATGTCATGAGGTAGCCTTTAGACAAGTTTGAACATAGCCATTTTTAAATATTAAATTTTATTAAGGTAATCTACTAAATAAAAATGGTTAGAATTAAATAAATATATAATCATGATTTTTTAACATAGATTTTTTTAATTATCAAAGCTCAAATAAGCTTTGGACACTTGGACAATTGGGCATTAGACATGCTAAAAAAGGTTTTGTAACTTCTTTTTTATATACTTACTTCTACTAGACATATGTATACCTATTTAATTTGGGTAATTGAGTATTATCTTAAATATCAAAAACAATGCGTAAAATAAAGGTCTTGCTCTAAAATAAGTATATGAAGTTATGTTACATAGATGACAGAGGATAAATCAGTTATATCCTGTGTGTTTGGATATAACTATTATATGTACAGGAAATGGGGCAACTCACCAGAGGCATGATTATAGGTTTTATAATAAATTTATTATGGCAATTCTTGCTCACACATAAGTCGTAACGACGGCATGCCCTTGAAATAGCTTCTTGAAAGTATGATTAGAAGAGGCTTTGACCATCCCTTCTTAATGCTTTCGCTTAGAATTCAAATACACTACCACGCATATCTTTCATTGAGAATGTTTTAGCTTGTGTCTGTTTACTCGGCCGACAAGCTTTATGTGTTATAACCGAAGATTCAAAACCTCGACATTTGTGACGTCTTAATTATTTACTCACAGAATTTATGCTGCAATTTTATCTTTATTTTCGGAAATGTCACTTTTCACCCGTAACAGTACAATGTAAAAACTTAAAAAAAATGAATCATACAAGATCATGGATGAGTGAAATAAACCCGTTTTTTACTAACGATAAATTAAAAATAGCTTTGATTAGTAAAGACTATTTACAGTTTATTCAATTTATATATTCAATTGGGTATTACCAAAACTGGCTAAATTTATTAGTCGCACCTTCCGAAGACAAATCAGTTTAAAAACTTTTATAATAAAATTTCATTAATTTGCAATAGAAAGGAATCAAACTGCTCCTGAAAATCAATAATAAAGATTTTGTAAGATTCGGGTAAATTTTGCATCACCTGAAATTATTAACCAATAAACTTTGATTATCTCAAAATAATATTTTTTGGACTCTTTCTACTACAAAAGCCCTAACTTTATGCTGTTTTTTTTTTAATTTTATCTTTATTTAGCTAATAATTATAACGAACTGATTTTAATCAGTGTTTCATTAATGATTTTGGCGGTTATGCTACGTAGGAGGATTAAGTGTAACGATTATATATAAATGGGGTTCTTTTTTTTTTGAAATAAAATCAAGTATAGTCTAGTTTATGTTGCATGTGAGTAATGATAAAATAAATTACATTATCATTTATTAGGGTCGAGTATATATGCTTTCGATTACGCATTATACAATATCTTGATGATTAGCATTTAGGCGATACTCATATAACGATAGGTCAATACAGAAAAAGGATTAGAAACAGAAATGTTACTATTTCGCAAGAACTCAACGATTCAGCGTTTTTATCACATGATACGCGTGGAGGATTTCTATTGGTTGAAATATTTAAAAAAATAAAAATTTTGGATTCCCACTCTGCTGACCCGTCCGGGATATGAAAACCGATTATATAAGCTTATATGGCCTAATCTCCATTTAATTTTTTATAAACAGCAATTATTATTATTAAATTTTTTTTTTTTTTGAAGTTTGGGATTTGTTCAGATTTTTCCGGCAAGTATAGATATTATCTTTGTGATTTATTCATCACGTAGTGATTTTTGATTTAACGGAAATGATGCTATTATAACCTTAATTATTACTCCCTCAATATAGTAGAGAAATTTTTTATTATTATACCATATAATGTTATAGCGGATATTTCATTATAACGGATTTATAATAGACAACCCAATCACTACGCTATAAGGAGGATAGACTGCACTGTATTTGTTACTAAAACAAAAAAAAGTTGCCAATACATATATTTTATTATATCATTGAGACGTGTCCATTGTGAATTTATATCGAATGATTGTAAGATAAGAAAAATTTTACTTAAATGCACACTTAAAAAATCAACCTGCAAGTTTAATACATTCAATTAACATTAAAATTAAAATTAATGAGTTGACCATTCATTAAGACAAAAAAATAACCGATTACATGCGTATATTTCCAAATCATAAGAATTGAAAAATTAATTAAGCGTAGATTGTTGATGCTGCGGCTCTACCGCGATAGTAAGAGATTTCACCATATAATTTTCATAGTCATTTTTTACAAAATTTCTAGTACCATTTTCCAATGCGGCATCCGTACCATTATTTCCCCACCACTTTGTTTCAATACTTCTTGTTTCTTCCTGGCGCATTTTTTCAACAACTGGTTCAACCTCAATTTCACCAATCACATGAATTTGTCCACCCTCAGTCCCATTTGAATCATCATCACTATTGACATCATCTTGTACCTTCTTGACAACATTGGCATTACATCCACCATCAAACCTTTCGCTATTAGCCCAATAGATCATTTCAATCCCTTCTTTTGAAAAAAAAGTACTAAATATTAATGCAGTAACAGAATCCACCCACCAACCTTTCTTCCATAATATATAAATTAAACTACTACCAAAAAGCACTAAAGTAATTTTTATACAAGCGAGTGAACATTGTGCTTCAGATGCCATTGTAGAAGAATCCAAACTCACAGCCAA
Organism: Racocetra fulgida; assembly: GCA_910592135.1. Classification (NCBI taxonomy): domain Eukaryota; kingdom Fungi; phylum Glomeromycota; class Glomeromycetes; order Diversisporales; family Gigasporaceae; genus Racocetra; species Racocetra fulgida. Next base: position 7,330 of record CAJVPZ010002238.1, on the reverse strand, counting down.
ATATCTTTTACAAAAATAAACAGTCAACATAATTACGATTGATATACTAGAAATAATAATACCTGACATAGTATTATCAGGGTGACTTTTTTGAGTTAAAGAGATTATTGAATGTAAAAATGTTCCTAATGCCAAAACAATAAAAAGACATCCAATTCCTAAAGTAGCTTTACGTTCTTTATCAATATATTTATCCTTGGGAGTTATAGAAATCATGGAGGTTTCCTGACATGATTCGGAGGCAAATCGCCATAAGACCAAAACAGATGATGTCATTTCAACAAAAGAACCAATTCCAAAGATGACCAAGCTAACGGAATTAGATTGTTTTCCGAAAAACATAGAAAGTATTCCTTCAGCAATATTTAATACTATAGTCATAATGCTCACGAAAATTGCAAGATTAACAAGTTGCGGACGCGTGAAAGGCGTAGACAAGATAGCCATTATGACGTATGGCTTTCAAAATATTCAAATAATAATAGGTCGTAGATGGTTGAATCGTGAAGTTCTTATTTTCTTATTTAGAAAAAATGGATCAAATTCCAATATTGATGCTTTACAATATGATCGAAAGAAAATCAGCATCTTCTACTTTCTTTGATATCATCAATAGAAAAAAAAATATTTGAAATAAATGATTACATATAATCTGTTTAAATAATTTTTATTAAATATATAACGTGGTGCGCTCGAGTTCTTCTGACATGGATAATTTTAATAATGACACGTGCAAAATTTTGGCGAAGAAATGTTGATGTGTCACGTGCTGCAAGACAATTGGAAGTTTTTCACGTACGTACGTACCGTATCATCTCGAGACACATAACATAAAGAGAACTAAAAATTAAGATTTTTAAAAAATGAAATTATTGTTCGCATTCGGTTAGATTAACATTCAATCTCTTTAAATTGTCTCAAAATAACACCCGGGCATTATTTCGCGCAAATATGGTAATGCTGAAGATAGGATCCGTTGAATATTTATACAGTATTTTTTTATTGTAAAATTAAATGCGGATATCCGGATCCTATCGTTATCTCTATTGTCAAGGATCATTTCATTATTCTAAAAATGATAATATTTGTTCGTTGCGACAGCATATACGTAATTGAAATTTAATTTTCCAGGTTCAAAAAATTTATTACTGTATTTTTATTATTTCAGATTTTAAATACCAATATATCCTGATAGAAAATATAATAAACCTTTTTTAAACTTAATTGATAATTATTACAATAAAATTTTTATTATGTCTATATATTGAACTTACAGTATAATAGATTTTTAAGCATGCTTGACAGAAATTGAAAAAAGCGTTTCTAATGTTTTTATCACAACAACTCACTCAAAGCGTAAAATAAAAAATCTAGCCAAACGTCTGCAGGTCCAGGGATACACCATCTTAAACAATCTCGACCACCAAAATGTCCATCCACTCTTGTAATCATGACTGATTCTACATCTAAAAATACCCCACCAAGACCTTCAATAATTTCTTTAGCGATCAAATTTTGTCTATGAATATCACCCCAATGATAAGGAAGATTTTCCAACTCTGTAGCATTCGGAGGAGCGGGCAAAGGTCTATCAGCATTTTTGCAATTTAAATGTCCCAGAGTAGTAGCACGGTAAATTATAAGATTCTTTTCTGATTTTTTTCTTATATTTATAATGGTGTCTATTAAACTATTTCGAAAAGTCTCATCGTTCTGCCAATGATGTCCTTTATTTAAAATAAAAACATTGTAGTGAGTGCTGAATTGTATCCAAGGAAGTTGGAAATCCTTAACGTCTATTGGTGGTTCTTTCATGTGAGAAAGTATATCGTTTCTTACAAACTTCATTACTGATATTTTTCTATTGTAATCGGGATCATCTGTGATAATGTTACAAAGTAGGTGATCTTTACATGCGTTTTCTCCATAACATTCAACAGGTCCGTCAAGAAAAAAATCCAATAAAAGTTCATGTAATTGAAATTGTAATTTATCTCCAATTATCAAAATTTTATTTCCCGAAAGTAGATTACAAGCTTGCTCGACGGTTATTTTTGGTATAGGGCATTTCTTTGGTGTTTTCCAAACATATTTTGCCGAATCTGGAATCAATTTCCATTCTTCTTCCACCGAAATATCATGGTTTTTAACAATATTTCGATGTAACTTATTACATTTCCCGTATCTTGGATCTTGTTTGTGTCGAATTAAAGATCTTGGTGTAAGATCTAACTCCCAATTACCTTTTGTAATGCATTCTAATTGGTTTCGAAATTCGATTAAGCTATCAATGTCCTTAACGCGACTAGATCCAGGAATATATGTACTAAATTTTTTATATTCCTTAAGTTTTTTGATTTTTTTACGAGTTATTTCAACGGCTTTGCGTTCTAATATTCGATGTTTTGTGGCAAATTCTTGATTTAACTTTATTTTTTCCAAGTTTTCGTTATTAATTTCTTCAAATTCTCTTCTTTGGCCGAATAAATAGAATGCTAAGAAGACCAGAAACAAAAGAAAAAGTAACCGAGATATGTTATTATTATATAATAATTTCATGTTCAATTAAAAAGATTACGTTTGGTAGTAGTTTCAGGAAAGTAAAATAGAGATAAAAAAACAAAAAGCACTATATATAATCGTATCAGTATAAGGTAAACCACAATTAATTTGTTTCATTTCTTTACAGTTAGCGTTAGCATTTTAAGCGCTAGGGTATTAATTTATCCAATTATAAGCAAAATTTAGGGTTGTGTTACTCGGATTTACTTATTTCTGCAATGATACAAATCACGTGCTAATACTGCACTCTCATTATCGTTATAGTGAACTCTCGATATAGTTAAGGTTCGATGTACTGTACGTAGTGAATAATTTTGAATTACGGAATTATTAAATTTCAACTCGACATAGTGAAGTACATATAGTATTCTCTCGATACAGGCCATGTATTTTGTCAGCCGATGACTTCACTATAACGAGAGTGAGTTGTATTTGTTATTTTCGGAACGTCATCTAGTAAAAGGTGATTTCCTTGGCAAAATTTTGATCTAAATATTTCTGCAAGTGATACAAGAAATGTTTCTAAGTGTGTAATTTTGAAATTCTTAAACAGCGATAATGAAATCGGATTAAAATGAAATTCGAGGTTTCTATTTGACCTCCTAAAACCTACTTATACTGTTATAAATTCTGTTCTAACGCAAAAGCTGACCTCTAATCCTCTAAAAAAAAAAAATGCACTCCAAACATTTGTATTTTTTTGTGTATTGTCTATTTTAAACTACAAAATTTCATTTTCATTTTAATCTGCCATATCAAATGAATGTTGCTATAATCTGCCATATCAAATGAATGTTGCTATAATCTGCCATATCAAATGAATGTTGCTAAATTAAAACTTGGAACTGAAACTTAACGTTAAAGAGATTTACTATGATCAGTTACCAGTTTTAAAATAATTTTTATTTTTATATCGATATACTGCATATCGATATATTAAATCATAAATTTAATGTTTTTTGTTTTCATAAAGAGTCGACTACGTAAGTCTATTTTCAAAAATCAACCGATTTAGCCAGATAAGTCGACTAAGCCGACTAACCACTAATCTGCTTATGATACAAATAACGTTGTGCAAACATCCTATGAGAATATTCATTTTAATTATGAATGTAGGCAGCAAATTTGATCCATGTCGTCGTTAACTCTACATGGTTATTTGTTGACTTAATTCTCATTGTGGTGTCTTGTGCTGAGATTCGGGGTCCTTATTTAAATATATAATACATATGTCTACTAAAATTCACATATACTCTTTAATTAATAATACTAACCCTAAACTCTAACCTAGCTGTGAAAAAAAAGGCTACAAAAAAAGTCACCAAAAATTTTATAGATCAAATTCTCAGCATAAGCTGCTAAACTCATTATTTGTGAATTTGGTAAATTCTAATCCTTTAATTGAGAATCGCAAACATTCATGGATTCATAAGGCTAAAATAACTAATTTGTGTCGGCTTACTTTCACTCTCAACGACAGATTTTTGCATTTGTTGATATTACAGTTTTTTTTTACATTTATATAGTACATTGTTTCTGTAAGTATACTAGCATTCTACTTTAACATTGCTTCTTTGAACAGATATGTGTTAATTAAAATGTGATCCAATTCTGAATATTTAGTTGATGACAAGTATTTAACGTAGTATTCGTAGTCTTTGATCAATCACTGATTTTTTTGTCTGACGCCAGATTTCAGAAATCTTGGCACAAAAAGGCTTTGTAAAATAGATGAATACTTAATGATGGTTTGATTAAGTACAAAATACGCAATGAATCATTAGTGTGAATCGTTAGTGTGAAATAGCATATTAGCACAAACATAGTACGTACGGATCTATAGTAAATTTTACTAATTAAGATTTTTTTTTTCAATCGTTTCAAATCTATTTGTTGTCAATATGTTATTAATAATAAATACAGTATGTAGTGAATTTTAAACTTTAATAACTCATGAACTAATAAAAATATACATATAAAATTATACTTATTAGAATCGTTTTAATGTGCCATAAAGCAATTTTCATTACTATATAAATTAAAGTATAATTTAACAATAAAAATCTAATTTTCATTAATAAACAATTTAAAATGGCTTTATTAAAAAAAAAAGGATTTAGAAATAAGTGGAATTTAAAAAAAAATTTATTTATATATCTAAATTTGGAAATCGGAAAATGAAATGGGATTCTTTAAAAAACTCCCTCTAACGAAATAAATAGACTTTTAAACGACAAAAATCATCATTTCAAATTTATCGAAAAATGAAATAAAGTTTATACATCACTTATTTAAAAATAAATACAGGTTAACTATTTCTGTCCAAATTAGATTCCCACACTTAATTATGAAACCCCTATTACATTAAAGAGTATGCTCAAATGATTCGAACAAGTATAATTTTATAGGTATAGTCTTGATTAGTTTATGAGTTATTAAAGTTTAGAATTTATGTTGTAAAAAAAAATATCGGCCAAAGAAATCGTCACAAGAGATTTTTACTATTTAATTTTGATAATATAACATTCCACACCCTAATAAATCATTTTATGATTTTGATTATATATAATTACATTTATTATAACTTTGATAATAGTCAGATTCAGTACAAAATACTTAATAAAACTGTTTATTATTTTGATTTTATTCATTATACACCCTAATGATAATTTGATTCAGTACAAAATACACAAAAAATTATTTTATCATTTTGATTATTATTATATTCATTGCATATATTTCAAACTAACGTATAAAAGACAAGCTAATTTAACGTTCTCAGAATTGAATTTCGATCAAACTAGAAAAATAGCATGTTATTATTAGTAAATTTTTAAATTTTAAATTTTTATAAATAATAATACATAGTATTTTATTATATACTTACATATATAATAGCATGTCTATAGTACAGAAATCTACGCCCCTTAAAACGATCTCCAAAGTTTCTATCAGAGATAGAAATTCTTCCCTTATTGGACTAAATAAATTACGTCCAACTTTCGAAAATTCAGATTCGACTACACATATATTAAGGTCCAAAAAAGCATATATTGTTAAGAAAATTTTTCCAAGATCGTTGGGGAGGCTTGGATTCTTAGTCCTAATGATTATTAATAATTAAATAAAAAAAAACTATTGGAAATAATTAAAAAAAGGATGCTTTATGGAAAAATCTTTTTAATAGGAAATGAAAAATAATTTGATCAATAAAAAAATTATAAAGTTACCACAATTTTTTGATCTTTAGTCAAATCGGTTTCGTCGTGTTATTTGTTGGTTTCATCATTTTCAATAAGATTTCGAATTGAGCTTGGTGTCGAATTCGTTAACACAAACCCCTAAGTTTCATGTAACTATAGTCTATAAATATTATTAGTAACTTAATAAAGATTGTATTTTCAAAATTTTAATATTATTTGCAATATTACTTATTCATTGCCACTTCTGTATTCTGAGAAATAATATAATTTTTAATAAATTCTTTAAAAAGAGATTTTAACTCTTTTGTCGGAATGTTTTCTAAAGAAATTTTTCAAAATTTAGTATCATTATTAATACTCCGAAAACAATAATTTTAGCAAATAATTTACTTACATTTCAATGAATTTAACTGAATATAACTCTTGTATAGACGTCAGGAACTGCTTGGTCCAGGTACTATTAAGGTCTTTGTTGTGTCCAAATATGGTAGTAAAGCTATAATCATGACACGATTGAGCAATTAATTTTATCTATTACGAGATACGTTAATTTCACGTTAGATGGTATTCAGTATGAACTATAGTTGTTAGGCGAAACCATTTTGGAAAATGACGAAAGACGAAACCTAAACCCGGCGAAAGATGAAAGACGAAACTCTCAGGCGAAACTGACAAAACCCGGCGAAACTGACGAAACCTGATGAAACTGGCGAAGCCTGGAGAAACTGGCAAAATTTGGCAAAACTGCAAAATTTGACAAATCCCTGGCGAAAGACGAAACCTTGGAGAAAGCCAAAACTCAACGAAGATCAAATCCTCTGAGACTTTGGAAGAGACTGAGCCATGTTGGTGAATGAAAATATTTAGCGTGTTATTAAGTACAGGATGTGGCTTATATAGAAAATGTATAAAAAAACAATAAACAAAGTGATAGCTTTTTGTTTGTATTCGAGTACTATTAAAAGAAAATTTGGCTTCGAAAATAATTTGCGTGTGGCTTACAAAAGCAATAAAAAAAACGATAGTTTTTTTTCTCTCTAACATTTTATCGTAAAACATGGAGTATCATATATAGTAATGTGCCACGTACAGTACTATACATACTGCACGTACAGTACTATACATACTGCACGTACAGTACTATACATACTGTACTGTACGTACGTACGTACGTACGTACTGTACGCTAAAATTTTTGCCAATCATTTATTGTCACAGATCATAATGAAATTAGATTAAAATGAAATGAAGGTTTCTATTTGAGCTTCTAAAACCCACTTATACTTGTTTATTATAAAATCTGCTTCAAAACCTAATCCTAACTCTAAAAAATGCTAAAAAAAATGCACACCAAAAATTTGCATATTTCGGTGGCTTGTCTATTTTATTTTAATCTGCCACATTTATTAAGAGTGCCTGCCTGATGTGCCAATTGACCAATCAAATTCGTTAATTGATCAACACAGATAATTCCCGAAGAAGCTTTCGACTTTGACTTACGCTTTGACTTTCACTTTGACTCTCGCTTTGACTTTCGCTTTGACTTTCACTTTGACTCTCACTTT
>CAJVPZ010002237.1:0-12771 GCA_910592135.1 Racocetra fulgida | reverse complement strand
ATCTCGTCTCTCTTTGCAAAACAAATTAATTTACTTCCATTTCATCTTAATCTACCCAAAGATACTGTATTAAGATTGAAAGATGGAACAGAAATTACAATTGTTTATCTGACTGATTCTGAGAAATAGTTTAATTATAGATTATTACTTTCGACTAAATAATATAATTTATTTTTTTAAAATATGATCAAAGTGATATAATAACTATTTTTTTCTGACATTAATTAATAATATATTTACTCACCACAATGCATGTAGGCGTGTATGAAATGAGAAAATGCGATATAGATGCAAAAAGAAGCAATAGCAAACTTAGGTAGCAAATCATAAAAGAAAGGCATCTGGATATACAACTAGAAATGAAGGTAACTGTATAATTATATTATATAAAAATAGCAGAAGCCTTTATTTTTCAAGATATGTTCTCGGGAATAGTGAAAGCATCTAGATGTGAATAAATATATTCTTGATGGGTATATATAACAGAAAAAAGCTGGCATCTACAAAGTCAGATTCTATTCATTAGTGAGAGGTACATTCCAACTGACGCATATCCTGTGTGGATACTCGTGGGGTACAGTTAAATCGAAAACAATGAATTTTTGCTCACATAAATACTTGTCAATAATTTTAATCTTACTACGCCAGTTATTGGCATATTGACGCACAATTCTGACTAGTTCATCTGTAGTACATGACCCATTAAACAAACAAACATGTGTACGATTTTTTCGTATTATTTTGGGACAGTCAAAGTAACTCTGAGATATATATATCAAACTGATGTTATAATGTCGTCCTTCAACAAAATAAGGAATAATTTTCTCCTGCACTTTTTTTGGATCAGCACATACATCTTCGAATATAGCTACTGTACCTCTATTGGGAGAAAATGAATCTACTTTAGGGATTTTATCGGGTTTCAAAGCTCGGAATATAATATTTTCACGGTATGACTTCGAATTATTCGCAATTATCTGATACACTGATTTGAGGTATAAGTATTTCAGCTCCTTAAGATTATAGCCGATCAAGACCAAATCATCACACTTTATATAACATGTTCCTTCTTTTTTGACATTAAATATTCGATAAAGTTTATCTTCAAGCATGAGATTAAGAACTTCATTAGTTTTCCTTGAATTAGTACGACCTGAAATTAGAAGAGTAAAAGGCCATTGAGGCGTACTAGAATGATCATTATATTTTTGAGCATCTTTAATCTCATCAATGTGGTATATTAGCCTATCAACTGGCTCAAGCTTTTTTATTTTCATGTCAAACTAAGTATTAATAATAATATACTAAAAATAATTTTAATCCTTAGCTTTATCCAAGAATCCTTTCTCAATTAGCATATGCTTGATATAAGGAAAAAGGTCATATGTATAAGGCACTTCGATAAGACATATACCTTGGTTCTTGCATATATCCCGCTTCTTTTGATCACGCATTTTTTGTGATTTCAAATTTTCACTCTCTCTATGATATAGACTATTGTGATGATAGTGTTGGGGGCCCTGAAATTCAAACGCAAGACATAATTCCTCATTATACCCATCGAGATGCATCCCATCTAAAAAAAATTCGACCTATGTGGTAAAAATTTCTTACCTAGTAGATCCTCAAAAATATATCGGCATTGACATTCACTGCTTGAATGGTGACATAGAGGACACTACTCGGATTTTTTCATACTATATTTTAGCAGATACTCCCACTGATACGCATCATTTTCACAGGACCAAAGATAAACATTATGACCATTTATTCACCCAGTTTTCCCAAAATATTGGCCACCACGCTTTTTGGCAAAATCTTCAGCTTGAGCTATCTCATTATTAGAAGCATAAACGAAATATACCAATAATATACTTTGAGGTGGGTACTCAACCTTTTCTGGATTAACTATTAATATAAGTTCTTCTCGCACAAACTCGCGAGAAGAGGAATATTCTCCATCAAGATAATATAAAACTGGTTCGTTCTTTGTTACAACAATTTTTCTAATTTTAAATAAAGTTGGACTCCATATCATGTCTGTTGCATGCTTTTGATTTTCCATACCCCCTTTCCATTTTGCATTGGCAAGTAAGTAACGAACAGTATCACCTTTCTTTAATTTTGCTTCATCTTTTTCAACTGGGCGTTTATATTTTGCGGATGGTCTAGATTCTACACATTCTAATGCAATAGCTTTCACAGACTCGAGCCCCCACTTTTCTGATCCTGGTTCTTGAATAAGACATATGGAGTAGTTATTTAGATAGTCTATAACTTCTGGTAAAAATCTAACACATGCTCTTATTAATTTAGGATCAGAAGTTATCGATTTAATAGCATATTGGGTCTTATACAGAATTTTTGAGAGTGTCTGATTGAAACACTCTACAAATGCAAGACCTCGATGAGAATATGGACCAATCACTCGAATTGTGACACTATGCTCTTGCAATAATCTGGAGGTCTCACCCATAAATTCACGACCCCCATCACATTGTAAAAGCTTTGGCCATGTCAATAGATTATTTTGATTACCAAATACTTTCCTAAAAGCTTTAGCAACCTCAGAACTTTTCTTTGATCTAAGAGGAACTGAAGCTTTATATCGGGAGGCACAGTCTATAATGTTAAGTACTGCTTTATATTTTTTACCTCTATAGTGGTCATGAGTGAGAAACAGTATATCGCATTGATGAATGCAATTAGAGCATGTTATTCGTCCGTAGCTAATTCTAGGAATGTATTTTGGAGAAGTTTTATTTGTTTGGTATGACTCCTGATTTTCTAAAAAATCTTTGCATTCACTTAGACGAAATCGATACCCTCTTTTTTACATGCATCTCTCAGGGATTTAAGATTAGAATAATACCCAGTTGGGTAATAATATATATCTCACATTATAAGATTTGTTTCGATTCTCTGGGCCTCTTTTGGATCGATATAAATAACTGGTTTTCCCATTCCTTTGTTTTATTATAGTGATAAAAAACAATGGACGAGTTACAACAAATCAACCAAGAGCTTTATGAAGCAGTGACGCAATTAGCAGAATCAAATAGGAATTTTGAACAGCGTCTATATACCTTAGAAAGAATTATCGGCATACGGGAGGAAAGAATACGATTTCTTGAAGAAGAGTTAAATAACACTATCGAGCTTTCTAGACAAGACAAAGAAGAATTATTAGAAGAAATTTCAAAATTAAAAAGAATTGTTCACCAAGTCGAGGAAGAAAATAAGAAGAAAGACAGAAATTTCTAATAAAGATAAATTGATATTAGAATTCGATGAGCGCGAGACAAAATTAAAAACCCGAATACGAAAGATATCAAACCTGCGGGTAATACTTCCAAAGCACAAGATTATACAACCAGATTAGTAGATGAGAATGAACAGCTTAAATGAGAAATAAATACAATAAGGGCTAATCAAATAAATAGGATTAATAAAATAAATCAACAAAAAAATCGTATTACAGACCTGCTTTGTTAAAATTTTGCATTAGCATTATTAAGATATCGAGATAGATTAGAACTTAGAAATACACAAGAGGCTTTACAAAACGCACAGGCATAGAATTTTGGCGAAAATGAATCCGATTCTGATGAAAATTCTCTAGACTTGTATAATTCTGATGATAATATGGGTACAATAGCTGAATTGGCTAATGCTATAGACCGATCCCTAGAAAATACAACAATATGTAGAACCATTTTAACAAATCAAATTAAAAGATCAACTAGGGCAATTCGACGTAAATACACTAACCTGCAACAAGATCTGGTAAACATACGATGGGACCGAGATACATACAGACAGGAGTGAGACCAGGCATTGCTTGATCTTCAGCAATTGCGAACTAATACACAAAACCAAGTGAAGATAATATGGCAAGAAAACAAACCTGCATCAGTGAATTGCTATGTGAAAATTTTGCCTTACAAATCTTATATCGACGAAATGCTCACCACCTACAGCAATGCAGAACCGATAAAGGTTTGTTAGAATATAATAGAGACAGACTCTATGAGCGATATGAAAAATAGAAAAATAAGACCCATACAGAACGCCAGAATATTTTAAATTTAAATCAACAAATTTTTGCGCTACAGAATAACCCACCTAATATACAACGAATAGGAATGGTAGGATATAGACCCCAATATTTCATGGTTATCCTGGAGAAGATCCAGAGGATTGGCTTAGAGAGATGCAAAGATATATAGTAGCTAGTCGAATAAATGTTGCACCTGGTGTAGGTCAGGTCGCTAGAAGAGAAGAGACATTTGGATTGGTAATATCATGTCTTGCAGGCCCTGCATTGAATTGGTATAATACCCGCATTAAGGGCAAAAATTGGAGATGTAATAATCTCTCAGATAACTTAGGTGTAGCTACTTTAACTACTGTTTGAGGAATAGGTGCTGGAAATGGTGGTAATCAGATTGGTGGTTTGAATACTGCAAGAGAATTTCGTAACAAAGCTGGAGCAGAAATTGGTAGAATTAGAGCAGGTGTTGCAACTGGTGCTGATATTATTCCGAATAGAACATGGGATGAAGACTGGTCTATAGCCAGTGGTGAACCTACAGATAATGCACTAGTCGCACCAAATGCTGGCAGAGGTTTTCCTGCTGTTACAATTGCTCCTGGTATTAAGCTTGGGCAACTCCTTTATCTATTTAGTACTTCTTATACGATGGTTAAACACTTAAAACAAATGGCAGTTTTTGGTCAACTTATGCAAAGAGATATGGGTGTTGAAGAGTTCTCCACTCGAATCAAAAAGGTTGGTAAATTGGCTGGAATGTCACCTGAACAACAAAGAGAGCAATTTATTTGTGGCTTAAATCCTATGAACCAATATAATATTCGAATGATGGCTAAATTTGAGGATACTCAGGAAAATATCACAAGAGCCTTAGCTGAAGCGGAAAAATTTACACTTTTTCAAAGAAATGCACCATCTTCTCTTCTTGTTTTTCCGGCAGCCAACCCTACATAGACACTAACAAATCAGGAATGACTAGAACTGAAATCCTGGATTTGATAAAAACTGCAATAGCACCCTCAGAGTCTCAAACAGCTCAACAAAATGCTGATTTGCAGTCTACCATTAAATCTTTGCAAGAGACTATGTCTCGAGCAACTAAAACTCTAGATAATAGTAAAAAATCATCTAAGAAGAGAGCGGAAAATACTGCCATTAATTGCTTTTTAAGTGATTTACTAAGAAAAAATCCAGATAAACACCCTACCGATGAATATGATCATGATCCTATAGAAGATATTTCAGATAGTTTAGCAGGATTAATATTAAATAGTGTTATAAAAACTGCTGTTAGACGTGCTGTTAAGAAATCATCAGGTCACAAATGCTTCATCTGCGAAAGATCTGAACATAATTCCCGAAATTGCTCTAGAAAGAAGAAAAAGAGAAGTAAGAAGTCTAAAAAGGGTAAGGTTAATATCACTACCGTAGATTCGAATTCGGATTCAGATACTTCTTCTTCTAATACTTCTTCTAGTGATAGTTCTGACTCTGATAGAAGTTCAGAAGATTTCTCCGATTCTGAAGGTGATATCACCATTAACATAGCTAAGTCAAAAAAAAAATGAAGCAGGATTCTAGCTCCATGAAATCATCTCTTAAAAAGATGTTTAGCGCCAAACCGAGAGAAATTCCACTAGAGGAAACTATTCGTAAAATCCTCCAAAGCGAACTTAAATTAATTTTTCCTGCATATTTTTCCCAAGACTCTAGTCCTGTTGTGCCCAAACAGATAGTTTCCATACAGGAGAAGATAAAATCTCAAAACGACACACCATCATTTTTCAAAGATTCAACTCCGGATGAATCCAGTTTAGAGGAGGAAGACTATTTGGATAGTCCGATGGAAATTGATTTCGTTAAGAAGAAGGAGCCCCCACAAGCGTTGCAACTGTGAAATGTAAAATTAAGTGCTTAAAAATCCCCGCTATGACCCTTGATTCTGGAGCAAAGCTTCCTATAGTAACCGAAAATATTGTTGATCGTATAAAGGCTAAAATTGATAAGTCTGAAACACATGATCTCAGTAGCATCACTACCGTTCCAGTTGAATCTATTGGAGTGGTTCGTAATTTACCTATTACTCTAGCTCCTGGACTTACTATTCATGAAGATTTTGTTGTTGTTAGATATAACAAGCCAACCCTAATATTTTCTAACCAGCTTTTAAAGAAATATAATTGCGCCATGGATTGGGGTAAAAACGAATTAAAGTTCCCTCATAATGGAAAGGATTATATCATTCCGGTCACTATGCATAAAGTCAAGAACAAGCTCGAGGTGAATTGTGCGAATATTACTCCCGAATCTGATAATTTCTCGACTTTGGATAATATATCACAGGACTCACAGGAGTTAAATAGGTATGATGATGTATTAAAAAAAACGCATGAGCTATAAGGAGCTTAAAAAAATATTGTATGATATTCTCATTTCCAAAGCTAAATTAATTGAGATTAATAAAAACCTCTGATTTCTTTTTCCTTGTTAACTAGATATTCTAGCTTAGCAAAGTGAGTTAAGAGCAAAAAGCTTTTCCGATTTACACATAGACTCCTCTGATTCTATACGATCTTTTTTAATCGAAGTAATTAGTTCATATAAGACATCTAGTAAGGAGTTTTGGCAAGGACCCCCAGCCGAAATTTTAGATAAGTTAGAATTTCGAATGGATCCAGACTTTAACAGTTTTTTTTTCTTTTTTTGCTTTTCTTGCACATTCATCTCAGCAGATGATGGTACCAGAGGGACCCCCACAATCTCAGATGATTCTTTTGGAGTTGACTCGTTAGATGCTTCGCAAGGTTGTTTAGCATGAACTTCTAAACCATTCTCCGAAGAGATAGATTGTGCTTTTCTAAGCTCCTCATAAAAGTGGTTTCCATTTTGCTGAAAACGCTTACAATCGTTCTATATATCATAAACACGATTTTTATTAATATAGTACTTCTTTACTATCATATATACTGGAACTTTATTTTTGAGGCATCTAATTTCTTTGATCTGTTCAGATGTTAAAACATTTGCACCTCGCCGATAATGAGTTTTTAAAATTGAGGTAGACATAGTCTTCTGATATTTTTTAGACGATGTATTTAGATGCATAAAAAATATTAGGCATTAATATTTATTGTTTTAGATGGATAATAAAAATAAGAATTCAATATTTATTATTTTAGGATGAGAGGGAATATTAGAAAGCATAATTTATTGTTTTAGGTGGATAGAATACATTCTAATACGCTATCTAAAATAATAATAAAACCGATTGATAACCTTCGTGTTTATTTTTTATTTATTGTGATTATTCTCTAACATAAAATTTGAAAGTTTTTTTTACATGTTTATAGCTAATGTAAATAAATGGGAACATATGATCTTGGAAAAGAGATACGTTGCATCTTACAAGACTCATCCAAGATACGAGATTATAATGCTAAATTGCGGAATGAATACATGAAGATCAATGATGAGACCAGATGGTTGAAGGTTGAAAATTCTAAACTTTTTTCCCAATATGCTTGTGCAGAGACATCTCTCACCAAATATAAAGCTGAATATCATGCAAAATCAGAGGAAGTGAAATCGCTTCAATCTGTGATTAATTTATTCCCCCCAGAATACTTTGATAAGAATAATTAGCCAGATGGTCCTGAGAGAACTGATTCATATGCAAAAAGTGGTGGCAAAAAAAATAATGAGCCAGAGATCTCTAGCGCTTCTTCAGAACAAATCATATCTGCTACTATTTGCAAAGAAGAGATTTCATTAGGTGGCTCGAGGAACTCTATTGATATAGACAAATTACTATCATCGGTGCTCACCTGCTTGATATTGCTTTTTCTATTAATCGTAATTTTATGGTTAGTCGTTGTGAAAAAGCTATGGAATTTGGAGAGCATCATGCCAAAAGAAAAAGTCAGATATCCTGCCTACAAAAAATATATAAATAGAGAAGAGGTACCAGATAGGCCGGGGATAACACCTAAATATATAAATAGAGAAGAGGTACCAGATAAGCCAGGGATAACATCTAAATATCTACTATATGAGTACTGGCACTAGTGGGACTTCTTCAAATCTTTTTTCAATATGAGCTAATACTTTTTCTGATAAATCTTCGGGCAGATTAATTAAGACCTTTTCAGCTTGAAATACTGTATATGCTACTAACTAGCCAATATGGATCTGGTTACCACCCTTACCATTATGTCTATGATGTAGCAAAAATCGATAGTCATTCATTACTATATCTCCCATCCCCTTCTGTTCTGATATTATTTTATGAAATACCTGCCTATCCTCTTCTGTGATTGGAAGACGAATTTCGCTAGGCTCGAAGCCTATATACTGAGAAAGTTGGTCGTGCAATTCAGCTATTATATTATGAAAGTATATATTTAAAAATACTACCACCTTTTTTCTTATAAATTTGAAAAAAGAAATGCATATCAGAGGCCAGAAGATTGAATATAGGAATTGAAGTTAACCGGTATTATTGTATAAGAAAAAATATATAAATAATATTATACAAAGCATCTTATGACTAAGTTTTCTTAGCTAGAATTACCAAACCTCATTAAGAGTACTTAACCATATAATTCGATGATCTCATCTATATCTGCTTCGGACGAATTATCTTTTTTATCACCTTGTAACTTCGATGATGCTAGATAGCGTGTGATTTCTAGGCCAACTACTTTGTACCACGTGCTCTGCAAATCAGCTAATATTTCATATCCATTTTCTTGAATATATGTTAATAACATATATTTTTCTAAGGTCATGGCTTTAGATTTGTGCTTACCGGCCTTAGTAACTAATTTATACATTTCTTCTCTGCACGCCATATTGTCTTGGGAAATTTCTGCAAGTAATGTCGTTAGCTTTATGCGAATAAATTCCTTCTGCTTATCTAATGCACTGAGAAAAAAACACCAATAAGTATCATTTCCCAAGCATTTTACTATTTTATCAGCATAAGCAGTATCATATAAATTTTTCGCATAAGTATGTGCTTCTTTCCATAGATGGGATATGATAGTTTCATCTTTTTTCAGACCTTCATGTAGGTTTTTAATATATCCTTTAACCCACTTTTCAGCTGATTTCTGCACCAAGGAGTCTCTTATTTTTGATAACTCGTCTTCATCCACATCATCTTCATCCACTTCGTCTTCATCCACTTCGTCTTCATCCACTTTGTCTTTATCCACTTCATCTCCATCCACTTCATTATCATCTTTAACTTTTTAAAGGTTTTTAGCAAAATTTCAGATGATGGCTGGAATCTATCACCATAATTTATAAAATGCGCACAGAGCTCAATAACAGTTTTCAGATAATAGTTAATATCGATCTTTTTACTAAGACGTCTTGCCACTTCCGGGTATTCCATTTTCTTACCTACCTTCTGTGATGAATCATTCTCAACTACAATATATTCAAAACATTCACCTGGTTCTGGAATTTGATAAAGATAAGGCTCAGGTGTTAGGCCTTTTTTTATAAGCCGTTTGGCATCTGCTTCTTCACGGGTATGTCTATCTCGCATTTATGAAATGAAGCCCTGTACACTCTTGTTATTTTTATTGGGCTTCTACACAGCAGTTTTAATTATTTCATTAAGATCTATCTGCAAAATATCCCTTACAGTTTCTTTGAGCACATCCTCTACAATCTGATGCAAGGTACGTATATTGTTTACTCTCATAGATTCTTTCATAATACGTTTTCCTATTTTGCGAAAAAGATTAGACTGTCCTCGCTTCTCTGTATCTACCCCTCTAATAAAAAGCTTTTTTGACTTAAAATTTGGGACTCTTTAATGATCAATTCTGTAATATTTTTTCTTTCCAGTAAATACTACAGAGAATAAAACCTCCTCATATGCCATTTTAAGATATGAGAAGCCATTGTCTTTTTTAAAAAAATCGTTTACTTCATCATGAAGTTTGCTCATTATCTTCATAGATATTCTCACCATATCTTCCCAATATTTTTCCTTTGATATCTCTTCTGAATCATATTTCTCATCACACTCTTGGAAATATTCTTCAGGACAAACAAGGTATAATGAATCAGTATCCCCGTATTTTACACCAAACCCTTTACTTCTGACAAGGTCGGCAATAAGCTTGATATTTCGCTGACCAGCTGATATTACTCCACCTGCTAGTTTTCACAAGAAGAAAGGAGATTCACTATTTCCAGCTTCACCATAAAATGCATTTATATAAAGTTTTAAAGCGAGTTGTTTTGCATCTAGACAAGCGACGTTAAAGGAAACTAAAGAGTATTCAAATTTTAAAGCATCTGTAACAGCCTCACCTCTTGCTTCCGCCAAACTAATCACCTTTTCTAACTTTCTTTTTTATCCTTTAATAGAGTGAGATGTTTTTTTAATGAATTTCGTCTAATAAGCAACTCCTCTAATACTTTTGGATAAAGGCCTTTTATTTCGGCTTGGTTTTCATGCTCTATAGACCATGCGATAATATCTCGACCATTGAATTTGAAATTGATTTCATGAAGCTTTTTACTACTTTTCTTAGAGATTCGGCATGTCTTCGAGATAAAATTATTTTATCAGGTGAGAGGTTATATGCCATAATAAGGCTCAGATACAATGATGCAAAGTCTAAGCCAGTTATAGGACGTTTATTTTTGAGACCTTTTACTGGTGGAAAGACATATACTCCAGGGTATTTTCCCATTTCCGTTTGTTTATATGGAATTGTACTGGTTAAAATTCCTTTCCGCCATGCATTAGCGCTTAAAAGATTACGCACTTTCATTCCTACTGCAAAATAATGTGTATCGAATAATGATATGAATGCTATGCTTGCAACCTCTCTGTATTTGTTAATTACGTTGTGCTTAATCATTAGCCATTGACAGCTAAGAGCATCAATGATACAGTATTCAGCTATTTCGTGTATTTGTTCAGTCGCTATATCATTGGTCTTCTTTAGTGTCTCTTCATAATACTTGAACATGCGGTGAAAGGACATGTCCAATTTACTTTCGAGCCCACATTCGTTTAAGAAGAACACTAAACTGCTCTTTTCGGCCTTAGAATATAATTTCATAAAACAAGGCCGAATGGCAATAGCCACGTACCCCAGAATTTTAAGATGCTTTGAATGAAATTTTCCATCATTAACCTTTATTGCATTATATTGATATTGCCATTTTAGAATTTTCTCAATACTTGATGGTTTGATTGACATATGATTGAACATCCATTCAAGAACTCCCAACTTCTCAGCTTTCTTCACAATAAATTGCCAATCATATTGAGAATCATTAAAGCCTATTTGTATATCCGGGGCTAAAAGTTTCTAACATAAAGTGAATGCTTTTAATAAATTAACTTGGGATCCACATATAATCATAATCCACCGTGGGTCTGGCACAGTTTCAACATCAACAAGGCAGATTTGCTTTAACGGTTCAGGATCATCTTTCCAATAAATAGTCATACAAATCATGAATACAATGTCTTCTTCGTATTCTGCATTAGGCACCTCACCTGTTTTTCGTGAGCTATATGTTTCAATATCCCATGTAAGTACAAGAGTTCGATCCCTCGTAAGTGCTGAAGAAATCAATGAATTGTTATACTCGTTATCGCTTATTGGGCTGTAATTCTTCACGGATACTTGGAAAAGATAAGTATTTTCTGACAGTATGTATGAAGAATTGCTTAATAGCGCCAGCTTGAAAGAGGTAATCTTTCTTCATGGGCTACTTTGCGATAATAATATTGACAATTTAGATCATCCGAAGCTGTACACATACCAACAGCACAGACTGCTTTTAATGCATTATACCGGTCATAGTGGTTCCATGTTCTCACACGGATATATAGTTTCTTTTCTGTATGATACTCTCGAAGTGGAAAAGAACTAATAGTTTTGATCCCGAACTTTAATGTGCTTCCAAGAATATTAGATATTATCTTTATTAATTTAGTCTTAAACATAGATAGTGGTATCTCTTCAGGTACTATGACATCAAAGAAAGGTTTAATGCTCATAATATTCACGATAGCCTTTTGCCCATTAATCAAGCAACCATTAATATGCAAAATATAGGTAGATACTCCATTAATGTATTTGGCCTTATCACTTATAGCGGTAGGCATAAAGTGTACAGATTGCTTATTAGATAAACATTGCTGAAGTATAGCGGTCATCCCATTATCATATTCTGCCACGATATCATTGTGTAATGGGATGCCAGCTATGGTCTCAGCGCCGTCGTAGTGGGCGAGGAGGCCGGTTCTAGTGCAAACAGTTTGGTTGGAAGTAGTTGGTGTATGCATGTTATCAGTTAGTAAACCTTTATATTTCTCAATATATTTCTGAAATATTTAATTATTTTTTTTAATAGATATAAAAAAAGAAGCAATGGTGAACTTAGCCAACAAATCATAAAAGGAGAGTATCTAAATATACAACTAAAAGTGAAGGTAACTGTGTAATTTATTATATAAATATTAGCAGAAGCCTTCATTTTTCAAGATATGTTCTCAGGAATAGTGAAAGCATCTAGACGTGAATAAATGCATTCTTGATAGGTGGAATTCAGGGTAAGTAAGTTCGTAATAATTATATCCTGACGTGATTTTTTTGATAGATATAAAAAAGAAGCGATAGCAAACTTAGATGGGAAATTGTAAAAGAAAGGCATCTGGATATACAACTGAAAAT
>CAJVPZ010002236.1:0-12775 GCA_910592135.1 Racocetra fulgida | reverse complement strand
TTTACTGTAGAAAAAGATCTCAATCCTAATATTAAATCACGGAATTTTGTGATTATATTTAGTACCAAGATTAGCAATTATATCTATATAAAGTATATAATATAAAATCAAAGTGCATGTATAAATATTAAAATATATATACATATCATAGATATATAACGATAATAGATTATATTAAATATATATAAATTAAATATGTAAATGTATATATATAATATGTAATAAATATGTATTAGATATATTAAATATAGATTAAATATACAAAGATCTAAAAAAAGATACTATATAGATAGTTAAAATATTTATAATCAAATAGCACTAAGCATTGCATAGTTTCACGATAGTTATTGTATGGCACATGAATAACTAAATTATTTTACATTCATGTAAAGACCTATCAAATTTGACATGTTTATTTCGGTTATGTTTATATTTTATGATAATTTATATAACACAATAATACATTAAGTGTTGCGAATGACTACAAAATTGTTATCTAACAAACAATGGCACAAATATGTATGTTGATAAAACATGTGTGTGAAGACTGTGCATGTAGTGTGTACACACTTAAGAAAAAGTTTTATTAATAATTTTTTTACTGCAACCATTATCGTTATAACCTTAATAAAATTCCACAGATCGACAAAATTGATTTGTGTTCCTAAAAGAGTAATTCAGTAATAACGACAATGGATTACGTACCTTGGCATAATTGGTTTGCAATTGGTTCTTTTACAATTTTGAAAAAATTTTGAAGGTAAATCATAATTACGTGATTTACTAGTAACGATATACTGTATTAGATTTAATAGTAATTGGTAATTTTTTTGAATGGGAGTGGTACAAAGTAATAATCAAAGATTTGGTAAACACCAATCATAATTATACTATTTTTTTTTATGTTTTCGTTATTAAAGAGTGTTTGTGCAGCAAATGCAGATAAATGAGTATAACACAAAGAACATATATGCGAGTAATACCTAGTCGCGTATATTGTACATAGCTTAAATGTCGGAAATGTCGGAAATGTCGGAAATGTAGGAATTTTAAACAGGAAGATCACCGACATTATCTCCGTTCAATGAATGAAAGATACAGAAAATCACGAGCATGACATTGAATCTAATCACTTTGTGCATAACAAATTTTAATCGATACTATTTAGGAATTGATAGTTTTAGAACAATCAATCAATTCACAAGTCCTTCAATAGTCAAACGCATTTTGATAATGCATTAGTTTGACGTGTGTGTTATATAATTAGTCGTAAAAATGACAACCCGAAAAAGGTGGAATGGTAAGGGCCAAACAAATTTCACAGAACACATAAGTCGGCGTTTTAAAGTGGAAATAGTATAAAAGTGATAATAAAGTAGCTTACACAAAAGGAAGAATTACAAATAAATGAATTTATACTTCGATTTTGGGGATTGGCGATAATGGAAAGATTTTGCTTCAACGTATTGTTCCACTATGCATACACTGTATATCTTAAATATTAACCAAGTAATGATGTAAAGATCTTTAATCATTCGTCAGATCTTTGAAGAAAAATTATGTTACAAAAGAAAATGTGTACTACAAACATTTGTCGATAATTACCTTTGGAAAAAGTTCACTGACCACCATTGCAAATGTCTTTGGGTAAACTATTTTTAAATATCATCAAGTGATCTTAGATAAGAAATGTGTATGCTAATTGTATGCTAATTGTATGCTAATAATTTTTAATACATATATCAAATTCAGATTCTAAAAAATACAGTATATATATGTAACGACAATGAGAATAATTCATAACGCATGTTGATGTAAGTCTCGTTCAAAAGTCGTGTAACCGGCTAACATGCTTTCTCATTATATGCTGAGTATATGCTGATAAGGTAATCAATTGCGCCTTTCACAAATGAATAATAATAAAAAAAAAATAAATAAAGAGTCCGTGCTCTAATGTCACAATAACAAACGAGACCGTGAAGTTGGGGAAAATTCTTATATCGGGGAAAGACGCGTATATGGAATTTGAGATTTGCAATGTTGAGTGAAACGTAGCATTACACGTTCTCTTTAAGAAAAAACACCGTTAGATTGAGAGATAAAAAGGGAGGTGGGCAAATATTGACGTACGAATTGCATCATTTCATAAGTTAAGGATTAGATTCCGGTTAGAGTTTGTTTAATATCCCTGCAGACATGATTGGAGATGATGCAATGGTCGTATGCACCATACATATTTATAATCAAAATAATCAAAATCCATTATGGAAACAAAAAAAAAAAAAAAAAAAAAGAATGTGACATGTGGGATATGTGGTAAATCCGATGCAGGTTCCTAAAGGCTATAGAAAAAAAAGCAAGCGGATATTTATAAATGGTGCAGTATTGCAAACAATTTTCGTTGGACAAATAAGTGATCTCTTTGAGTCTAGTTTGATTTATTTTACATATTTAAAGTATATTTAAGTATATTTAAAGTATATTTTAAAGTATATTTAAAGTATATTTAAAGTATAGATACACAAAATAATTTGATGAAACAGAAGAGAAAAAAAAAAAGTAAATAGGTACGCACATACGTACGCCAAATTCATTGTTGATAGGAGCAGATGTTTTCCAATTTTTATGTCGCATAATTGTTCAATGTCAATGTGCTATTCCTAAGGTAAGATTGGCCAGAGTTATAGCCCTATTTGTACTTGTTCAAAGAGAAGAACACGAGCCAATAAGGAATCCATCAACACTTCTTAAACAAAAAAAAAATCGAGATATGGTTACACGAAATTATGATACGATAAATTATTGAATTGTTTGTAACATACGTTAATGCTGATTACGTATTCATTTTTTTATTGAAATAAATTTATAAAGAATTTTATGCGTTCATTCAGCAGAAAAAAATGCCTTTTTTGTAGATTTCTTGAGCATTCAATCTACCTGCTATGACAAATCGAATTTGTTTGTATTTGTTCCTTTCATCCGAGATTGCTTTTGGAATTCTTGGATTTCATAAATATAGTAATTTTATACCCGATCTACCATATATCATTGGCGATAACAGGTTTCTCTACGTATATCCAATTTACTATAATTGCCTTTAAATTGCCATTGTTTTTATATAAATTAATTTAATCAATAATAAAATTAATAAAATTAAATAAAATTAAAATAATAAAATTATTAAAATAAAATTATTAAAATTAAGATAAAATTAATAAAATTAAAATAAAATTAATAAAATTATTAATGAAACTATATAACACAGAATAAACATAGTATACGTACGCAGAATAATGTCAATTGAAATTAGAAAACATTTAATATTTCCTTTTTTTACCGATTGCTCGGGAATTTCATTATATAATTATTTACAAATATTTAATGGTTAGTCTATTATTTTATACAATTACATAAATGGTAAGAGTTGCATGTGTGGGGAAAAAATGTCGGCAACTATGGGTTGGGCATTATGCGAGACAAGGGTTTTCAAATTCACTAACCAAATTTAATCAAAAAAGATTACTGAACTTTCTCTGATCTGCATCCACCAGTTATTGGAAACTGGCTCGATGCTAATTCATTAGCATACATAAAGGAAATCTTCTTTTGCTTATCAATGGATCCTGTTGCTTTGATTGTTTTGTATTACAAAGTTTGGAAATCGAGACCCTTTTATTATTTAAGGTTTGTTTTTTTTTAATGCAACAAAGTCCATTCAAGTCGTTCAAAGTCATCCAAAGTCATTCAAGTAGACCATTTTTTACCGTGCATTTCTCATATTTGCCGATAAATATCTAAACTATGTTTTTTTTTTTTTTTTTCAAACAATGAATACGTCTAAATGATTTGTCTCAGCTTAGCAACGGCTGATTCCTTAAAAATAAACATTAACGCATCGAGAAAATCAACGAATATTATCACATCAAACCATCCATGTTTTTGTTAGCAGAAAAATTTTTTTCTTATTACTATTTATTTTAAATGATTCAGTTTATATGCATATTTACACCTACTCGCATGTACAATAGTTTAAATTTAGTATTCGGTCCTTGCATTTATTTGATGCAGTTTTACTAACGCGAATCCTTGAAGATACTTTCTGCATTATATGCTCGTGGACCTAATCATTTCGTTATCACATATTATGTAATTTGGGTTTCAAAAAAAAAGGCCCATATGCAAATAATAAAAAAGGTAAAGAAAGGATTATGAATAATGAACAATTTTATGTGGTGCAAAAACTATTGTGATGACTTTACTTACGAATGCTAAGTATACTGTATTAACTAATTAATTTAATACAGTAAACTAATTATATAACTAATTATAATTATCTTATATATAGTGTATATCAAAATTTTTTCGTGCGTAACTTTTTTTGTTTCACGTCTCCGCATTGCGCAAGCAAATGGGTAAGTAATGCAACTGCAATTTAAAATATTATCAGTACCGAGTAAATTATAGAATACATCGTTTTAACACTTATAAAAAGGATGCACAAAATCTTTCTCCCAAGGTTATTCTTTTTTGCCACTTCTCCACAAAAGATGGTCTGAAAAGTGACCTGAAAGGTGACTTAAAAGGTATCTTGAAAGGTGACTTAAAAAGGTATCCTGAAAGGTGACCTGAAAGTTGACCTGAAAGTTGACCTGAAGAGGTGGTGAAAAGAAATCCCTTTTGTGTGAATTCTTTCCGGATGCTATTTTTTTTTCCAAATTTATCGTTAATTTATCATTAATTCTTTTCATGAATTTATCATTAATTTTATCATTAATTTTATTATTAATTTTTTATTAATGACCTTTATACCAATTGGTGTTCTTTTACTCAATGCTTCGTCTTTCTTTTATTCCTCGATTGTTGTTAAAACAGCTAGATGAAGTTCTCATTCATTGTCCTTTCCACCAGAAACCCTCTCTCTCCTTAATTATTTTCTTTCTTTATCAAAACTTATTGATAATGAATATCACTTCGTCGTCAAACAGTGAAATTGGTATTGGTTTCTTGGTAGGAGGCTCTCTTCTAGTCGCTTTTCTGGGAACTGCTGGAATTACACTGGCGTGTCTTTATTATCGCAGAGAAAAAGGTTTGGGTGGTTCCCTGTCTGATAAAGAAAAGGTAATAAATATTATTTTTTTTATCGGATAAACTCTATTTTTGAAATGCATGCTTTTTTTGTGGGGTAATCACACGATCTTTAATGCTATCAAATTTCAAATTATTAATATCGTTTTTTTTTTTGTTTTTTCTATTTTGGACCATGAATCCTATCATTACATGTTGTACACCTGTTATTATTAAATTTTTTAGAATATCCCTTTTCTAGCGAACCCCCTTCGCTATCCCGATCAACTGTTACACTTGTCTCGTCCCCCTTCCCCGAACACTTTTTCAAATTATCTACAGAATAATCGTATCATCCATCATTCTTTTAGTAATTCTGTATTGATGTCGCCTGCGTCTGAATCTTATGGAGATTCTTGGGACAATTATATAGCTTATATTACTATGATACCAGAGAGGCCCTTTGGTCTCCATTGTGAACTTGATGAAAAACGAGTATCAAAACAGACCCACGAATCAGAGTCGCTTGCGTCTGTCAATATCAGTAATACCAATATCAATAATAACACTAATGTTGATGATGATAAAATTTTTTGTGAAGAAACTGTAGATAAAAATCACGCCGAAAAATAACAACATTCACAATAAGCTAAAAAAAAACATTGATTAATATGAACACAATTTTGGTTTAAGTTTTATGATGAATTATAGAATATTATGATTTTATATTTCCGGAAATTTTTCTCACGAACATGTACTCAGCTAATTTAAAATCACTCTTTATCCGTTTCGTTTATTTATTTTTTTTATTTATTAATGAATCCATTCGAAAACAAAAAAACAAACTTTCCCTTTATTATAATGTGCTGCACAAGAAACAAACGCTTAGGCGTCCTTTTATATATATATATATATATATCATTTTAGCTAAAATGCGGATTTTTAGTTTAAACGGTCAATATGACAAAGAAATCATCCAATGTTTCGTAGTCGAATTCTCGTAAAATATCATATATATCGAATCAAATATTATTTAAGCGACATTTTCAAAAAGGAAGGAATTAATTTTAAATTAAACCATCTTTAGAACCGAAATATTTTTATCGAAATAAAACAACAAAGAAACGAAAAACAACGAAGCTTAAAAAAAAAATCAAATAAATAAAATACAATTTGATTTGTGTTTGGGGTTTGGTGTGTTTGAATGCGCTTGATTATGTTTTGGTGTAGCATGAAATCATTACAGTATAAAGATTTACAAAGCATAATTTTAAATAGTGTATATCGTTACGAATATCAGATATGCATTCATTATCAGAAAAAAAAAGCGTGTCGACTAATTTGGTTTACATTTTTCCAAAATTTCTCATATACATTATTCTTGAGAATAATTCTTTCATTAAATATGGAGTTTAAAAAATATCAAATTCTCCTAAATAATCATCTTTACATAATCATGCATAATCATACATATTTTTAAGAAATAGTATATATTCAGTAAGTAATCATAAGTAGTTATATGTGTGTAGTTTAAAGAATGCTATTCTTAAAATTACTCGAGACAAAACTACTTGGCATGTTTAGAAACTTAATGCAATGATGGATGATGAATGATAAATGATGACTTAATTTATTCACTCATAGCATGAATATAGCATATATATAGCATGTATATAGCATAAAGATGGTATGTAGATAGCATGTAGACAGCATGTATATAAATGCATTCACATGCTCTCGTAGATTAGATTCATTGTCATTTTATTCATGTAATGCATTTATGTTTGGAAAACTAAGTATTGTTCGGATTCTCCCTACAAATATTTGTGCCGTGTAACTTATTTTACTATGATATCAACTTCAAAATTCGCGTGTTGCAAACAAGCGATAGCTGTTTGTTAATAAGGTGATCGCTGCATAAATGCGTACTTATGAACCCTGGCATTAGTTACGTACGTACGTTTTGGATACAGTAAGTGCATATATTACATACACGTCATTATTACGTATAATTGTTTTTTTTTACTTTTACGATCATTTTTAAGTTTGTTTTATTTATAAAAACTAGCGCACTAGTGCAAATGTGTTATAGATTCATTCAAAAAATCCCTTCGTCCTAAGATCTATTTTTCCGCATTACGTCGATCATTTCTTGTTATTTCTTGTTGGATCAGGTGACGGACATTTCTCCGGGTGTAAAACGGATAATCTTCGGTCTATACAAATTAATAGAAAAAAAGTTATACATTACGTGATTCATCCATACTTCATTCTCTTATTTATATAAATGCCGCGTTACAATAAACATTATGTGCGCGCTTATAATACCACATGATATTCTATATTTTGTTATTTTCAATATATAAAGTTTTTTTGTTCGATTTAAATAAAGTCTTGTTGCATAATCTTTTTTCTTAATTTATTATTAATTACTTTGTGCTGTTGGTTATTCCTGCTATATGTTGTATATGTTGTATATGTTGTGTGCGTTTTATGTGTTGTATATGTTGTATATGTTGTATATGTTGTATGTGTTGTATGTGTTGTATTTGTTGTATGTGTTGCTATATGTTGCTATATGTATGCATAAACGAAACTATATTCACATATTTGTGAGTGATTTTCTGTTTAAAAGTCTTTTAATCGTATGCAGACACAAACAAACAAATTTCCTTGTTGATAAGAATTTGGCCTGCTGAAAACAGGAACAAATGTGATAATCACATTCACAAAAAGATCGAGCATGAATATTTAGTTTAAATGCAAATCCCTAAGTTTTTGTTTTAGTGAAGATAAACAAATAAAACTCTAAAATAATTGGTGAAATGTTTTCTGCATCCGATAATATTGTTATTATTCTTTCTACGCCGATTATGCTACGTATTGTTCTTCGTTTCTTTATAACTATGGAAAAATTACTGCCTGCAACTCTCTGCAGTCAACAATCTATCTCGGGCAAATCCTGCTAATACTGTTCCCACCCCCTTACCCTGGATGGTTACTGGATGGTCGTTGTTTAACAATTCATTCATTGTATTATGAAAAATTATTCTCGATAAAAATATTTTTGAAAGACTGCATATCCCTGCACAATTTATTTATATACGAACGTGTTTTTTCTTTTTCTTGACTCACGTGTGTTGAAATTTTAATCATTCACATCATGCATTGCAGTTAATAAATGTTAATGACAAAATAAAATGCCATCATTCGTAACACCGCATTTAGTAAAAAGTTTTTCCATTGGCAGTTTCTTAGTTCGTACATTAATGATATTTGAAACTCTGAAATCTAGGAACTGTCAATTAGTATCTTCTCAAATAAGGTTATGTTACACCAATATTGTCACACGGTCCGGGCCACGGTCGGACGCTCGTGTTTGTATCCGAAAAGGGTCTGATGTCCTCACTTTCGGAATTTCTGATAAATGGGATCTTTTCTAGAAAATCACCCTTCGACATTTTTCAATCGGGTTAATTCGAACAATTTAAACCAACATACCTGCATGTAAATCATTTTTTGCCTTTATTGATTCGATAAGCTATTAAATCAATGAGGGCAAAAATGATTTACATGTAAATAAGAAAACGGTATGTTGGTCTAATTAGCCCGGTCGGAATGTCGAAGGATGATTTGCCTAGCGAAAGATTCCAAATATGTACGTACGTACATTGTTACGATCTAAGTTAGTAGGTAATAATCAACTCATACAGTGAGGTTCCCAGATTTCTGGTCGGAATGCCTCGGAATCACGATCGGCAGGCCGGAATTAACTGCTTTTGTAAAAGTTTTACTAATGAAATCACAAGTAAAGCTGCCTAAATAATTTGTTCCAGAAATAAGTATGTAGTTTGTATTTACTAAATACCGGCCTAAATCCGATAGATCCGACCCGAAAATTCCTGTAAAAATTGATAATTATTAGATTTTGTTACGGAGGATCACCAAAATTCCGGGTTGAATGCATCAGAACCGGACTAGCATTAAGCAATGTTAGCCAACATAGTCTATAGCAAAATTATCAGCTAGGCATTTTTATTTAATATCGCGGCTGAAGTCTGAAACGGCTGAAGCTTGAAATTAGAAACCTCGATTTAAAAATATAAACTTTACCAAAATCTACTTTTTTTTTTTTTTTTATAGTCAAGGTTAGCCTCTTTGGCTTATCACTTTTATTAGATATTAGAATCATGTGGTGCCCTTTTCAAAGGGGCCCCAGACAAGTACATTCTGACGAGGATACATTCTAGCCATATCTGCACCTTTTGGGTGCCTAATTAAGTAATCTACCTATGTGCTAGGTGCTACATTAGATGCCATACCTGTAACCCACTATTACTTGAATTACCCAATTAAACTCTCTGATCTGAGTTTCCTATGTCAATCCATCTAATCCAGGGACCTGTAAAAATATTGATTTATTTAGATCAATATAAATCGATATTTTTGGGTCAAATCAAAGGTAAATCAATATTTTTACGAAATATTATGCTGTGTAACTTTACATGTATAGTGGTCAAAATTATAAATAGCATTAGTCAAATTTAGTAAAACTAGAATTGTAAGTTTGTGTATCGTAATTTATTATGTATAAAATAATTTTTTCATTATCGTTATTGTTTTATAATTTAGATAGGTAGCTCCTTTTTTTTACAAAGAAAACTCTTTTTTTTTCTTTTCATTCAGTTGCGTCATGATAATCTTTATGGATTAGAATTTTTTTTTTTTTTTTGAGTTTTTTTTTTTTTTTTTTTGAAGATTCTTCATTACATTCAGAACAATAAAATGCCTCCCAAACAAACTACTGTATATTCTTGTGCACAAGAATTTTCAGATGACTTTGTCGTTGATGCTGGTCTTTTAATGTGCCAATTTTGTTGTCATTCTGTGAATTGAAATGCTAAAGCAACAGTTATGGCTCATATTAATACAAATATGCATAAGAACTTAAAAGCAAAGGTACTTTCTTTTTCAAGTAAAACTAGGCAGACCACTTTAAACTCTGTTATTGAAGCAAGTGAATCAAAGAAGGCTGCAATTAATGATCTGGTTTGTGCATTTGTTTAAGCTAATATACCTTTAGAAAAGGTAGACAAGCTTAAACCATGGTTAAGAAAGTATTTACATGAAGGTGGTAATATTTCTTCAGCTGACAAATTGCATCGTGAGTACCTTCCTGGAGTTTTTACAAATTATTTAGCTACAATTAAACAAATGTTTAGTAGCAAAAAAGTTTCATTAATTATTGATGAAACTACTAATAGTAGAGCACGAAGCATAGTTAATATTTTGTTTAATTACCGAGAATTAACTAAGTTAGTAGTAGTAGATTATTTGAATATAGTTAACAATTCAACTATCGGTCAATTAATTATTCATACTTTAGTTGACTGGAATATTTCATTTAATGATGTAAGGTTAATTGCGTCGGATTCAGCATCATATATGAAAAAATGTATTCATGAGGTGCTCAAGCCGATTATGCCTCAAATGATGCATCAAACTTGTTTAGCGCATATTTTAAGTTTGATTAGATTAGTAAAGTGTTAGATTTTTTTTATTTTTTTATTAGTTTTATTTTAATTTTTTATTTTTTTTTGTTATTTTTATTTTTATTTTTTTTTAAAATTTTATTTATTCTATTTATTTTTTTAACTTAATATTTTTTATTTATTTATATAATAAAAAAATAAAATATTTTATTATATTTAATAAAATTAAAGTAATTTTATATATTATTATTTTTATTTATTTTTAATTTAGTAAAGCGTGGGTTTCTATTGAACATTTTAATACTGTTCATAAATTATTGGCCAAAATTAAGAAAACTTTAACTTATACAAAAAGCCGATGCACAAGATATATTGAATTTTTGTACAAGAATGAAGTTTTTAATCCAAACAATATTCCATTATTTAACGCAACACGTTGGAACTCCTGGTATAAGATGGCTTTTTATGTAGCAGAATACTTACAATTTATTCGCAATTTTTATATTAAAGAACACAAAGAAAATACTACTCCCGCAAAAGAAAAAATTGTAGCAATTCTTGATAATTAGCAAGAATATGGACGTGTATGGATTTATTTAATATTTATTAAATATTATGGACAAAAATTTGTACAAGATTTGGATTTTTTTCAAACTGAAAATTTATCATTATTTCCATATATTGAAAGCTGAATTGAGCAATTAGAAAGTATGATTAATACAGAAAAATCATCAACAACTTTAACTCAACCTGTACTTGAAATATTTTTTATATTTTACTCCGCCTACCAAGCTGCCTATAATAAATTTTGTGATCATATTAGTAATCATCCTACATGCTCTTTGTTTCGTGAAGCATATATTTTTAATCCTCGATTTTTTTTACTTTCAACTATTAATCATAATATTTCATCTTATTCCTATATTCAAGAATTTGCAGATCCTTCATTTGACCTTATTCAAAAATGAGCGGTCTATTGTAATTTTAATCTTTCTATTATTGAATTTCATATCTTGGATGAGTTTTGGGATAAGGTTTTGCATCAATTACCTTTATTAAGTGAAATTGCTTTTAACTATATTTGGCTTCCTATCTCATCTTGTAGTGTAGAATGAAGTTTTTCTGCTTATAACAAAATTTTGGATGATGATAGGCAAAATCTTAGCAAAAAATCACTTCGTGCTCTTACTATTATGTATTATAATCGATAGTTTGAGAACAGTATTATATAAATATATTTATTTTTGTGTTTTTTTTTATTTTTTATATTTTTTTTCTTATGATAATTATTGACAAATTCAGTCTTAATCACGTTATACTACCCTGCATTCTGATTGGTTGATTATAGAATATCGATATAAATCGATATTTTTAACCATATCAATAAATATTTTTGTTGAAACAAATCAATATTTTTACAGGTTTCTGATCTAATCTCACTTAGAACATGTGATACATAAGTCAGTCCAAGTTCTAAGATCATCACATCTACCTATAGAACTACTGGCATGGTTAACTGATTTATCTTCAAGTGCATTATCTGCTAGAGCAGTCCAATACCCACTATTCTCATATTGCCTAGTCTTCTTTGGTAACTTACACCGAGTCTGAAGACAAGTACTTGTGAGCCGAAGCTGCTACAGTTATCTACTACTGCCTTTATAGAGTTCACCCAAACTCTGATACACCTATAGACATTTTCCAGTTTCTTAACTATCCCAAACTACCAATTCAGATGGCCCAAAAGGGCTATGACCTGCTCTTGGTCTTCACAATTAGGTCCTTTTCCTCTGGTTACTCTTTCAGTAGCCTGGTTGGTGAAGTGCCTTGCTGAACACTTTAGTCCTGTTCAGTTTATCCAGTTCTCTAGGTATTAATCTGCATGTAGTACAGTTTGCTGATATAATTAGAAAATCAAGTCTAGAATAATCCACAGGTCAATTCTTATATCTGATTGGCTATTATGTACATCGTATTAGCTTTTAATCATATACTTCAGCGCAGTGTTGTATATTTTTGATGTCTGAGCTTTTTAGAGTGTTCGGCGAACTGTCTGACTTTTTATTAGACTTATAAATCTACTCTAAAAATGCATATATATATGCAAAAAATAATTCTAAACAACTTTAATTAATGTCACAAATTAAAATGAAATCTGATCAAAACGAAATTTTTCTGTTTTTTAAAAAAATATAAAATTTTTTGGAGGACATTTTTTG
>CAJVPZ010002235.1:0-12780 GCA_910592135.1 Racocetra fulgida | reverse complement strand
CCGAATTTACATGTAATACATGATCGTACTGGTCCTGCGCGGCGTCACGCGTCGCGCAGCTACCCTAATTTATACAGTACTGTATTTTAAATTTTTTTCATAACGATAATTAGCGCCAACTTTCCATTTTAATTAAGCTGCTTTTATCATTCGCATACTATTATAACAATTTTGCTGATCTACAAATACCAATACCTAAATGGAAAAAACGAAGCAATGGTATATTCTTTGCAAAAAGATGTGACCTTTTCAGATCACGATGTCATGTGGGAGAATTTTAACGATTTCACAAATAGAAAACCTAGGACAGGTTACGTTACTCCGATCTACGAATTAATCATTAAAAAAAATATCAAAGTAAATGCTTTATTAATAAAAAAAAAAAAAATACAAATACTTTACGATTATATAATGAGACGCAAATTTCTTTATATGCTGAATGAAAGAAAATCGACGAAAGGTAAAAAAAGGGCATTCTCACGGCAGTATCTGTAAACAAACTTGAAAAGAATTACACAAATACTTTATGATTCTGTATTAGAACGCGAATTATAATTCAGTTGACTTCTGTATAATGAACATACATACTAAAGCAATGCAATAATATGTAAAAATGCAGTCGCGTTATAAAAATACGCACACACGATTTTAAAATTTGTTATGCAGGAATTTTATTAAGATTATTAAAGATAATTAAGATGGAAATATTTAGCATTATCATTATTATCATGTGATAAGACGGCCGTTATATCTATAACATCTGTTCATTAACACTTTACGGTATCACATCATAAATATTATACGTAAGCATTTCAAATTTTATTATTATTTTTAGATTATCATGTATATTTCATGTATTTATCATGTATATATATCCTATATATTAAAACTCTAGCATCTGTCCGTCACGTTATCGACCAATCGAAATGTTTCAACGTATATTGTGTGGCTGGCTCAACAAACAGAAATGGCTATCATCATTACTGTTTTGATAGGTTACCGAATTTTGTTTGATATATTTAAGAAAATTATTCGGGCTACGGTTGTTAAGTGAACCACTGGTTTTCATTATTGGTAAGTTTTGATGCAATACTTGAATGTGTGTCAGGTTTATAGCGCAGTTAAAATTCTTCAAAGTTCTTTTAGTTAAGTTTAGGGTTTTTATTGTGGTTAGAAGTTATGAGAGCATGTAGTAAAATTACTCAAGGAAAACTTTTTGTTAGTGTGTGAAGAGTAGTTTTATATACAATTTTTCAAGAAATAAGCAATTTTTGACAAAATGGCTGTTCATCACACTATTGATCAATTGAAATGTTCCAACGTATAGTGTGTGGCTGGTTCAACAAACAGAAATGGCTATCATCATTACTGTTACTGGGTTACCAAATTTTGTTGATATTTCTATCTATCTATCTATCTATCTATTATATTAAAACAATAATGTCCGCCAAACTATTGACCAATTGAAAGTTTCCAACACATACTGTTTGTAGTCAGGTGGGCATTTGGCTGAAGAATTATAAAAGTTGCAATGTTTGGTATGAAATATTTATTCACTTTTAAATTTGTTATTAGCAGAGCCTAGAAGTATTTCAATAAACTGCATGTGTTTTTATAAATAAATTTCTAATAACTTTCTTTCTTTTAATACAAGAGTGCTATTAAAAACTTAGAGAAGTCATTGCTCTTGCAAAAGTTCCTAGTTTAACTTCTGAAATCAATTTTTCTAAAACACTGTTTTACTGAAGTTGTAATATAAAATCTATTTTACTAGCAGGACAGAAATAGGTCTGTATTATTTTGTCAAAAATCAAATAACTGATAAGTTTCATTTACTAATAATACCAACAAGTTTTTTTTTAAAAATTGCACTAACCTTAACTCTAATTCTAAATCTGACTCTAATAAGAATAGCCAGAATTACTTTGTCAGTGAAATAACTGCTGATTAAATAAACTGTTATTAATATTGTAACCATTGATAGGAGAGCTTAAGAAAATAATATGAATAAAAGGTCAATTTAACTCTAATAGTGTATAGAGAGATAAAGATAAATTAGAGAAATGAAGAAAGTTTGTTTACAACGATCTAAGATCTATAGCATATAGAAACAAAGGCTTTAATATTAATAGAGATAATAGTAGAGTGATACTACTACATCAAAAAACTTAAATAAGTGCAAATCTGCAAAAATCTGTCAAAATACAGATTTTTGCAGAATTTTTACAAAAATCTGCAAAATTTTTTAAATTTGAAGTTTTTTACAGAATTGCATTAAATTTTTTGCAACTATAGCCAGCAGGTTTAAAGATTTACACAAATTTTTATTTATTTTATTATTTAATTTTTTGCAATTTTGCTTAGAACTGCACTAAAAAAAATTTCCTGATGTAAATCTGGGTTTAGATTCAAGTAGACCCAAATAAACACTAGTTAGGTTCATTTGAACACAGGTTAATTCACTTGAATATGGGTTGGGTTCAAGTAAATCTGTTTTAAGTTTACTTGAACCTGGGTTGGGTTCAAGTGGACATGATTTGGGTTCATTTGAACCTGTGTTAGATTTAAATGAAACTAATTTGAACCTGATAATCTGAATTGGATTTAAATGAATTTGGATTAGATTCACTTGAACCTGACTTGGATTCAAATAAACTCGAATTGGTTTACTTGAACCTAACTTGGATTCAAATGAACCGAGTTGAGTTCATCTGAACCTAAGTTGAATCTAAGCTAAGTTCACTTAAATAATATATCATAACATTATAGTGTTTCAATCTGTTCAACCTAGATAACTCGTTAGGCTGATCTGAATAGACTGACGGGTATTCTCAGCCAATCGCTGATGTTTTGTTTACATTGGGTAAAATAAGATTGTTAAAGTTTAATACATCCTATTTTACCTGATATAAACAAACATTAGCAATTGGCTGGGAATACCTATCAGTTTACCCGGATCAGCCTAACAGGTCACCTGAGTTGAACAGGTTGAAACACTATAACATTTTATATATATTATTATATTATATTTATATTGTAATGGTCTACACAAATCACTATACTAAAGGTAATGTATAAGTTACTTTTATATATGTACATATATACATATATATATAAATATATATATATGTATATATGTAAATACATACATATATAAGTATGTATGCCTCCAAGAGTTTAGTACAGATATTTGTATATATGTGCTAAACTTTAATTACTTTTTTAAATGGGATCTTACTTATAGGATCCTGTTTATTTATTAATTAAACAAAACCTGATTAACAGGTTCTGTTTAAATATATGAGTTTTTAGCCATCTAATTAAGTTATTAATTCTGGCATAATAGATATAATCTAAATTATATTACATTCATATATATTGTAATTTAATTATATATATATGTTTTTGCACAAACTAAGCTGTTTGGCAAGTGTTCAAATGAAAATTGAATAATACTAAATGTGTTGCTATTTAAAAATTATCTACAAATCTAATAACATTAGTCAAAAAATTCATTGAGCTGAAAAATAAAGTCAAAGAGTGTTCTCAAGTGACTTAATTAATGATCAAAAAGTAGCAGAAAATAAGATTTATTTCCAGAAAATATTTTAAATTAGTTAAGCATGTTTATCATTAAAATGAATATGTATAATTTGTTAAAGCTTATTACATAAATATGGCATTTTTATTAATGAAAAATATTGAAATAAATGTATTATTTAGATCAACAAACTTTTTATATCAAACTAATGTTGTTAGTTAAAATTATTTTTGTAAATGTCAAAATTTGCCTAAATTAAATTGTTTAATTGTCTAAATATCTAAATTAATTTTTTAATAGTAATTTTTAAAAAAATAACAGTGTCAAAATTGCCTAAATTCAATTTGTCTAAATGTCTAAATGTTTAAATTATTTCGACCAACAACACTATATCAAACCACCTTTTTTTATCTCTGTCTTAAAAATTTTACAATTAATTAAATTTTTAAAGAGACTACACAATTAATATTGCTATGGATCATTATATTTAGCAACAAATTATTATTTTACTTCTTGCATTAAACATTTTTATGAATAATAATTGGTAAATTCAGTAAACAAACAACAGAAACTGCTGAAGTTGATGCTTTGCCAGAATATTTTTGATAATCTACAGCATTTGCTTCTTGTTTAACAGTTGTTTTTGTTTTTATTTTTTTTTATTTTTCACTTTTTTTTCAATTTTTTTATTTTTATTTTTATTTTTGACAAAAAGACCACTCAAATATTGACCACAATGTTTATTTAAATTGATTCTAATAAATGAACACCATTATGATCACTAATTAATCATATTGAAGATGATGCTTGAGAAAATTTCAATTATGTTATAAATTGCATATTTGAATTCTCAATAAAAATTTTATGTAAATATAATTTTGCTTGAGTACCATTGTGATCAATTGCTAATTACATCGAGAAGACACTTGAGAGCACTCTAAGAGTGCTGGTAAAACTTCATACTATTTAAGTGCAAGTGCATAAGTTATATATGTACGTACTTATGCATACATACAATTTTGTATTTTTATTGAAACTATTATTCCGAATTTACATACTTAATCAAAATGGCTAGAACACCTTTTTTGGTCAATTTTTTATCAGGTGTTCCAGAAATTATGAAAATAGAAGTAATTTTTGAAGAAACTTCATAAATTTTGGGGGCAGCAGATAAAAATTTGCCAAATGATTTTTCGGCTGATTTGATTAAGTTATTGATTTCGGATAATTTTATTAGAGGGTTTCAGAATTAATAGTTTGGCATTAAAATAAGTGACATATTTATGTCAAAATATGTGATCCATAAATCCTATTGTTTTAACATATAAACTTATTTATTTAATCGTTTGCTAGTAAATATTTATCAAAACAAAGTTAATTTTATTAACGTGTTCGTTTATTTAATTTATTGAGTCAGAATTTTAAAATTAACTTTGTTTTGATAAATATTTATCAGCAAACTATTAAGTAAATAAGTTTATACTTTAAAAAAATAGAATTTATTGATCACATATTTTGATGTAAATACGTCACTTATTTTGTCTGAAATCTGATGCCAAACCATTAATTCTAAAACCCCCTATTAGATGTCAAAGTTAACAGATGAGTGGCGCATTTGAAATTAAATGAGGGTTTATTAGTTCAAATTTATCGGAAAATGAAATAAAGTTTTTACATCGCTCATTTGTAATTAAAATTAGATTTCCGCATTTTAACTTTAAACCCCCTATTATATAATATAAAGCTTTTGATTAACGTTAATAATTTTTACAATAAGGGTTTCAAAGTTAAAATGCGGAAAAATAATTTTAATTGATATTGGTTACAGATTTATTTTCAAATGAGCGATTTATAAACTTTAATTCATTTTCTGATAAATGTTAACGTTAATATTAAAATTAATGTAAACGTTAAATTAATTTTAATGTTAACGTTAACATTAAAAGTCAACATTAAAATTAATGTTACCGTTAACATTAATTTAATGTTTAATGTTAACGTTAACATTAATTTTAATGTTAACTTTAATGTTAACGTTAACATTAAAGCATTAACATTAAAATGTTAACATTAAAACTTTTACATATACAGTAAACAGGATACTCATACGTATCCTGTTAAAAAAAAAATCCGGTCAGAATTTTTTTGACCGTAACACAGAATCGCGCTTTAGTATTAAAAACAACAACGTTGTTGTTGATTTGGATTTCCATTTTCCCAAATTAGTAAATTTGGAGAGCAACCCTAAAATTTACTAAATTTAATAAATTTCTAATTTTAAAAAAATTAAGATCGAAGAAATTAAATGGCATACTACGCTGAGGTAAGTTGACTTTATCGATCCGTTGAAAACTATGCAGTTACGGATTATAATTTCGTGAAAAATCGACATCAAACTTTAGAAAAAATATTTAATCAATTTCTGAGCTATGGTTGATTAAAAAAAAATAATAAATTTTTTTCCACCCTATCACATAAGGCCATGCAAAGTTTATTTTCGTTTAGCATTACCTGCCGACAAATTTTTCAAAACCCCTATTTTTTTTTTTTTTGAGTTTCAATTATGCTTATTATTTCATTTTTGCTGTTTATTTTTTTCATCTTTTTTATCCGGTGTTCACCGACGGTGACCTTAATTTTCCGGAATTATCCGATAGGACACCAAGCGAAAACTATACTTCGGGCCTTTAAATTTATAAATTTAATGAACTAAAGCATGTCTGCAACAAATAAAATCGTAAGCCCGAGGTCTGGTTTTCCTTTGGTGACGTTCAAATTAAAAAAGAAATTGAAAAAAAAATCCGACCGACCGACACAATTTTCAGATTCCATGTAATGCAAAACGAAAAATCAACTTTGTGTGGCCTAATAAAAAAAAATAAATAATTTTTTTTATATTTAAATGACCCGGTCGCTAATGAGAAACTAACAATTTTATTTATATGGCCTTAGTTATGCAAGAATTATAAGAAGTAGTTTGGGTGTAACATTATTTTAGACGTAATAAGAACCAAATGCCCCAAAACTACGTATTGACATTGAGCGAAGATTAGAGTTGCTGGTGAAACTAAATTGTACTGGTGAAACTGGTGACTATCTAAAATCTGATTGGCTATTTCACAAAATAGCCAATCAGATTTTAGATAGTCACCAGTTTCACCAGCAACTCTAGCGAAGGTCTTTAACATATAATAATTAATTAATGGTATTATAGTAATTTCATAGTAATTTATTTTTGGAAGTCAAAGAGTTTTTTGATATATAATCAAGCCTGTTCGACAAGCAACTCTGAGCGTGCGCTATAGAACAATCGTTTTATTTTTGTGAAACCTTCTATTTCTAAAGAAGGTTAGCGATTCCCTTAAATTTCTAAAGAAGGTTAGCTGATTCCCTTAAAAAGAAAAAAAGTTACAATAAAGTTCCGTAAAAGCAATTTTAATGTAGTACCAAGCGATAACAGCAATTATTTCTTAGCGCTAAAATAATGATAGGCTTGGGCGAAGTTCCATTGAGAACAATAGTAAGGCATCTCTGGTATTCCAACGGTGGGGCTAAAGCCATAGTCATGTAAATGTGTATGAATTGCTTATCGTTAGCCATACTGTTATTTCACTCATTGTAAAAATTATGAGTTTGGCGATAATCATGTTTTGTGAGACCTAGTGTGGAACAACATCTTTGTACACAATTGTTACAAAATAAATTACAAACCTTGAATTAGAATTTTATCTGTTCTTTTTATTGCGTAAAAAATTTTCAAGTCTAATAAAATGCACCATAGATATTAAACTGATTATATAATCGGTATTTATGCAGAATTCCCAAAAGCCCTTACCTGACATTCATTCTAACCCTTAACTTCTAACCCTAATATAAATATAAAAAAAACACATATAGTGATGAATACCATAGTTACATTTTATAATATATAATTGAAAAAATCTTGATATGTATTTATTTTCAAAAGTCTCTGTTATTTTTTTTACGCTAAATTCGGTGATTTGTTTTGTAATATGTCAATATGCACCTGCTGCACGATATGAGCAAATTAGTGCTATACATGGAAATAGGTTTTATTCCTTCGGTGGTTGGAAACAACCTCCAACGATCACTAATGAAGTATGGTATTTTGATTTATCAGATACATTTAATACAAATGCAATTTTATGGCATAATGATGTTTCAATGCAAGTAGGGTATATTCTTGGCAGTTCATGCGTCAGTCCTATTGACAATTCCACAGTTTATTTAGTAGGTGGAAGGACCTTTACTACGGATATTGCAAATAACTATACATATGTTTCGTCAGTGTTTGCTTTTAATTATAAGACTTCACAATGGTCAACACCAACTATAACTGGGCTTAATAGTTCTTTCGTCTCACGTGATGAAATGACAGGTGTTATTAATAGTAACGGAAAAATCTATATTTATGGCGGGCGAAGTCGTCTTACATCAATTATGTATAATGATATGAATATACTTGACATTACTACCATGACTTGGTCAACACAACTTATAACCCTGAATGTTCCTACTCCCCGTATTGATTATACTGCTATATTATTATCAACTGGTATTATCGTTTATATTGGTGGATATAGTTCACTAATTTCTGTTAGCATGACCGAGGTATGATTTATTTGATAATGTTAATTTGATTCTTTATTCTCAGAAGTAACTATTAGTACTTTACTTAATTAGATTCCAACATTTGACACAAAATCTTTAAGTTGGGCTACTAAAGTATGTACAGTACATGCATAAATGATGTTAATTAAGATTACAACTAAGTGAATATCTTTCTTAGATTGCTAGTGGCACTTATATTGGTAACCGCGTAGGACATACGGCAGTTTTAAGTAAGTTAGGCATACTACCAATACTACTTCAAAATGTCTATTAACGTAACGGTAATAAATTTTTTTAGCACAAAATGGAAGCATTATTGTGTATGGAGGTTCAGTAAATTCTAATTCAGGTCCATGGGCACTTCCTAATTTCGCATTATTAGATACAAATACTTGGACATGGTCTTCTCCAAACATTCCTCAAACATATGCACCACCACCACTTACTTATCATTCTGCAGAATTATATAATAATTATATGATTATCGCTTTTGGTATGTATTGTTGTATCTAGAGATGGGAAAATCGAAGATTTTTTGAATCTAGTGCGCAGGCTGCGCAGCCTACACAGGCCTGCATTATGGTAATTTTCTGTTAATTCGGGCCAGAATTGTTAAATTCCGAAATATTCCAGCACACCAAAAAATTCCGCCTGCGCAACGTCCCATCTCTAGTTGTTCCGACATAATTTCCATTTATATATTTATAAAAGATTGCAATATTTATGTTTATAGGTCGAGTTACATTTTCAACAAATGTATCAAGCGAAACACTCAACTCCAATGTTTACTTGCTTGATACAAAAAATTACGTCTGGGTTACCACAATGAATTCAAATGTTCCTTCTGCAACAAGTAAAGGAGCTGCTTCAACGGGCAACGGACCTTCTAATAATTCTAATAACGATATGTTGATTGGAATTGGCATTGGTGCGGGTGTAATTATATTAATTGCGATTTTATCCATTGTTGGATTTTTAATTTACAAAAGAAGACGTCGAGAATCATTTATTCCAACACCTGGCAGTATTGTGTATGAATATTAAAAGTCGATTATCGATATAAAAAACATTCTTAAACCAGAATAGTCAGTTTAACGGATTAGAACAAAAGTACCGAAGATCATAATGGAATTTGTTAATAAAATAGCGATATTGTGTATAGTGGAAGCTTTACTTAGCATATACTAATTTTACTATTAATATAAATTCACAACGACGCGCTTGACCAATAAAGCATAGTTTTATGCCCAGATTTACTAATAGTTATTTTCAAAAACCCCCGATTTTAAGTGGAATTTATTGCTTTACGTTATATAATTGCGATGAATATGCTAGATAACAAAATTTTAGGTCAACCCAGATTGTATTATAATCATAGTTGACTGTATGGTTTACCGTACCGTTCCGAAATTAAGCATCCCCCGAAAATAAGCACCCCTGGCCCACATTATGCAAACCTTGGCCCGCATTATGACAATTTTGGCCAGCGCTAAATGCAAAAAAAGGGGTGCTTAATTTCGGAACGGTACGGTATTATTTTAGCAACTAATAAATAGATTGGTTATTAAATTATTAATCATGACTATATATTATTATTATTTTTAACAATTCTATAATTGTATATTAACTTAGAATAAAATATATATCAATATAATAGAAACTTTTTTTAATGTATGTTTGGGAGACAAGAAGTTTATAAGAGAAAGTGTATTGGTAAATTAATTTGGCAAATATAGAAAATTAGATATACCCGCATTTAAGATAAATATTATATTTAGGAAAATAAAAATATAAAGTGCTATACAGTATTTACTTTCTTAAAAATTTTTCGCTACACAGAGTAAAAGATATAATATATTAATTTTTTTTTTAAAAAAAGGAGAGATTTAATCTTGGATTTATTGAATTAATAAATACTTTAACATAAGTAACAAAATTATATTTTGTAATTACATGTAATTATATGAACTTATAGTAAAATTTTTAACAATTTAATTTAGGCCATACAA
The DNA here is from genome assembly GCA_910592135.1 of Racocetra fulgida. NCBI lineage: Eukaryota > Fungi > Glomeromycota > Glomeromycetes > Diversisporales > Gigasporaceae > Racocetra > Racocetra fulgida. The sequence goes on along the minus strand of CAJVPZ010002235.1, from coordinate 2,598 downwards.
ACTTAATAAATCGATTCTCATAATATAAAATTCTGAAAGTGACCCGGCAACCGGCTTTTATTTAGGGATGTTAAGTCGTCCGAGAGGACCGGGTCTTGGACCAGACTTTTTAGGACGGTTCAGAACTAGTCCGAATAATTTTGTGATATCAAGATCGTCTAATTGGCTAATTTACGTCAATCAAAACATGATTACAATACTAGAATAAATTTATAATTAAAAACAATATTCGTTTGCTATTGATGTATTGTTTCTATACATTAAACCGCTATATTTAGACCGGTTTCAGACTAGGGTCAGAACCAGACTTTTTAAGGACTTGACTGGAACTGGACTTTTAACATCCCTACTTTTATTGTGCTTTGCAAAAAGATATGGCCTCTTCAAATCACAATGCAGAGTGAGAATTCGAGATTCCATAGATTTTAAGAATTTTACCGAACCGCTCGAAAATATAAAGCAATAGACAATCTAAAATCTCAGAAATTTTCTCCGATCATTATCATAAAAATCATTTGGCCACATCTTTTTGCAAAGCGCTATAATTTTATTTTCAAAATTTTGGGGCTTTATAATTTATCGCTATAGCAATGTATCGCTCTACCTGGGTATATGTCAAATCAAAATCCCGAAATTTAATTGTCGCTTGCGTGATGTCTTGGTTTCAATATTCAAACTCAGCATATGATTAGCAATCTATAGGTAATCTATAGCGGAGTTTGAATATTGAACTTCACATCACACGGCGCGACAACTAAGTCTCGGGTAGCGATACATTTCTATGGAGATAAAATAAAAAATCTAAAATTTTCTACATAAAAAACGTAAAATTTTTTGTAGAATTTTTTAGAAAATCTCACCTGGATAGTAAATATACTAAATATACTTAAATATTCTTTAAAGTTTTGTAAAATTTGGCCCGGAGGGTTATGAGAACCGAGTTTGTATGGCCTTATTTTAAGCAATTTATTGGGTTCAGCAAATATCTTTCAAATATTAGGACTTTTTCATACCGAAGGCTTTTATAAAATTTTCAATAGAGCCTTATAAAATCTTTCTTATATTAATTGTATTATATATAATTACTTTATAATTTTGTATAAAATACAGGAAATACATATGCATCAAAAAATTATACAGTCCTTTGAAGATTAAAAAAAAAAATTATAATTAATATTAATTAATAGAAAATGTCTAAAATTACACATGTGTTTGTATACATGTATTGATTTACATTCTATGTAACAAAACAAAAAACCTCACCATTAATATTCAAAAAACTAAATTTCTTTAACTTTAGGGCTTGAAATTTTAGCAATAGTGCAGTTATATGCAAAATTTAGCAATTTCATAAGTGAAATTTTGAGATATTAAGATTTGACGATTGCTATTTGTACACCACGTGTATATACACACATATATTGATATTTCGAAATTTTGATTATAAAACCCACTTCGGGGTTCTAACAAAAAAGATTCCTTGCAAATTTTAGTATAAACTATAACCAAACTATACTAATTTTTCGTTTACAATTTATATATTAAACAAATTCGTAAATCAATAAATTAAAAAAATTTTGTTTTTGTTACACAAAAAAATGACTACATGTTGCACCTTATCTTGGCTTTTCTAAGGGGATGGCTAAAGCAAGGTACATCACGAGATTACCCGATTACATCACGAGATTACCCGATTTTTTCGATTTTTCCGATTTTTAATTCATATTAGGGCTAGGGTTAGGTTGGGGTTAGGGTTGGGGTAGGAGGTAGTTTATATATAGTAAAATCGCATTTCCGAAACTTTTACTTAGTCAACCAAGACCGGTTTGGATAGCCATTTTTTTTATATTTCGTGTTTTTGTCTTTGCCGTCTCGCTTTGTTTTGTTCGGACTGATCCGGGTTATATCGGGTAATTTCGTGATGTACCTGGCTTTAGCCTACCCCCAAATTAGGAAACTCATTAACGCCAGTTTCGTTCCCATATTAATCTACATATTGCATAATTTGCGTTCTTGATATCTATAATTAAAAATCTACTAAATGAATCAAAAAGGTACTGTATCCCTATCACTACGTAAAACGAACCTGACTTTCACCATGAAGTTACCTAACAAAATGGTTTCATCATTAATCAATGACGATTAATGGTGTATATTTCGCACATTTTGATATGAGTATTGCATAGGATTCGTACTTTCTATATATAATATTGTGTGCATTGTCTCGTAGTCTCGTATATGTTTCGAATTTTCTTTATTAAAAATTTCTGCGCTCTTATATATTATATAGCATTCACAATATGCTTACAGCGTGTATGATTATTATAATGCCTCTATTATTGATTGATTTAAGAAATCTTCATAATCGTTTAACATATCAAATAAATGAGATTGGCTGCCATTTTCTCTCTACTCGATAATTACTCTCGACTTATCTAATTTCAAGGCTCACAGCATTAGTGCGTCGCTTTATCTTGTTAATCAACTTAAAAATTACCTTGCTGCAGACAATTCCCTAAAAAGGGGGACGTCTAAAGCCGTGTCCAGTCACGTGTTTTTTGTTTTTAATTAAAGTTAGGGTAAGGGTTAGTTTGGGGT
>CAJVPZ010002234.1:0-12780 GCA_910592135.1 Racocetra fulgida | reverse complement strand
CTTTTTTGAGTAAATTAAAAAAAAATGTTTTTTTTGTAAATTTTACATATAAAATTGAGTAAGTCATCTCATTTGATTTATATTTAATTTAAGTGTAGAGGACATGTCCTATGACTGATAACGTTCTGGAGCATTATTTCGTGATGATACAGTATATTTTCACTCATACATATATAGCAAGATTGATTAATTGAAAGACTGCATTAGATAATTAGATACAGTCAACCCTCTCTAAATGCAACTCCCCTAAATGCAGCACCCCTAAATGCATGATAATCATTGGTCCCACAATAGGCTTTATAAATAAATGCACATTCTTTATTCCGTAAATGCATGCTATTTTCCTAGCCTGTGTATATAAGTACCTCATAAATGCAATCACATGATTGTTGCCTAATCACAAATCAGCACTCTTCATATATATGTATCGCAATTAGCTCTATAATATGCAGATACATACGGATCAAAATCCCAAAGTACAGATTCTCGAAAGGATATAATACTGATTAAATCGGCTAGCATTATAGCAAATGCTAGCTAACTTTGCCAGTATTATGTTCTTTTGGGAATCTGTTCTTCAGGATTTTGACCCAAATTTATACATATATACTTACATACATATGTACGTTTATATATCAGATATATGTACTTATCATTATGGAATACAATAGCTTTTTCAAAGAATATAACAATTATTGCTAGAGCTTGTTTTTTTTTTAACCCAAAATAACAGTTATTGTATGACTTGTTTATTATTACCATTTATTGTTAGAGCTTTTAAAAATTTTTAAAAGTAATCTTGGTTGCAATCATAGTGGGATTAGAGATGAAAGCATTCGAATAGTATTAAAATCTGCAATTTGTTAGGCTGAGTAAATTTTGGGGTCATAAGAATTAATCAAAAAATTTTAATTGTCAGTTTGCTTCTTTTTGGAATTAATTCTGCATGTAAAACTACTTTACAAGTTAAGGCACATTATAAAATGAATTTCTATAACTATTAAAGAATAATTTTTTGATTCTGCAAATCTGTTATATGTGAGACTTTGAATTCTACGAGTACGTAGTTATATTACATAAAAGTTCAAATTATATAAAATAAAAATCAATTATAACCCCAAAACTGGAATCAACTTTCAGCCCGAGGCTTCATTCCATTTTATTGTGCTTTGCAAAACTATATGGCCTCTGCAAATTAAGAATTGAAAATTCTATAAATTTTAAGAATTTTATTGATTTCAAAGATAAATATAGCCTAGAAAATATAAAGTAATAAATGAACTGAATAGAAAATTTTCTTTAAAAAAATCCTGTAAACACATCTTTTTGCAAAACGTTACAATTTGAACTCGTAAGATTAGTATCGTTCTTGGCTCAAAGTTTAGTAAATTTAGAAAAAAATTGATTATAATTTAACCAAAACAATGAACTTATGCCAAATACTAATTTTTAAAATTGTGTATAAATGCATTCATGCTGGTTAAGATAAGCACCTAAAATCTTCAGGACACATATATAGCATATCACTAATTTTAGGCGATAACATTTCTTGTTTGAAATACCTGCGTGTGAATGCATAAACACACACATATTGTGTGCTAGACTCATCAATACTATACCTTGTATCTCGCACCTGATATGCAATTGTTTTTTGAATAGTTTCTTGTGTCTTTTTTTTTTTATAGTTTTAATAGGATTGCTAATATCCTTTTAAATAATTAATAAATAATTAGAAATTAACCTCGTTTAAATAATAATTTGTAAATATAAATGAAAGCATATAATTGAGGCAAATAAATTTTTTTTTTAATAAATAACTTTGTGCATCGAATCACTCTAGTAGTAAAATACTATTTAAGTAATAAAATTGTTTTTTTAAAATATTGTAACAAAAAAAAAATGTCTTCTAATAAATGCAAAGATAAGACCACTCTTACTAACCAACAAAGACAAGAAATCATTACATACAAAAGTAAAATCCTAATATTAGTAATATTGAACTTGTAGAGTGAGTAAAGAAAAACTTTCAACTTGACATTTATCTAACCACTATTGGGCGTTTTATAAAAAATAAAGATGATATTGAAAGTAATCCCTCTAAGAAAAGGCAAAGAACAGTTCAACATCCGGATCTCGAAAATGCATTGCTTGAGTGGGTTTTACAAAACCAAGACAGAATAATATTAAGCAATGCAATTCTAATTGAAAAAGCAAAAAGGTTTGCTCAAATATTACAAATACCTGACCTCAAGTTCTCACAAGGTTGGCTATACAAGTTCAAAAAAAAGCACAGATTGGGATGAGTAAAAAAGCATGGAGAGGATATTTCTGTAGATGACACCATTGTTGCTGCTGCTATTCCTAAGTTGAAAGAGATATTAGAAGAATATGATCTAAAAGATATTTATAATATGGATGAAACTAAGAGTGTGGTGACTTAGTGAAGTTGGCAAGTTGTTGCACCCCCAAGCAGCAAGACTAGAGTTCGAATCTCACTGGCGACGAAAATTCGAATTTAAGAAAATGCATTTGGAAGACTGTATCCTATTGGGTTATAGAACCTGTAATGGTGGTCATACCAGCTTGTACTGGGAGGTAGTGGAACATGTAGTATGACATACTAGTTACACGAAACCCAAGTGAAGCTACAGGATAAATCCAGCGAATTTATAGGGTATGGGAGTCTGCTTGGCAAGACTCGAGTAGAGAGGTAGCACAGATCTTTGACGGCACTACGTAAAGGATTATTTGGAAACCAGAAAACCGGATGGGACCGAAGTGTTTGGCAAGGCATTCTTCACCAACCTGGCTGTCGGAAGAGTAACTGGAGAAAAAAGAATCTAATCGTAGGGACTAAGGGCAGGTCACAGCTCTTCCAGGCTAACTGGATTAGAAGTTTGAAATAACGGGAGGATAGTCCATATAGTGGATGCTGGGGTTTGGGTGAACTCTATAAGGGCGGTAGTAGGTAATAGTAGCGGCTTCAGCTCGCAAGTACTTGTCCTCAGATTCAGCATAAATTACCGAAAGCCTAGGTTAACCAGATTGTGAGTACGGAAAGCTTTAGCGACGATGCCTCGAGGATAAATTAGTCCTAAGGGTATAGGTGAGCATCTGGAACTTTGTAAGATGTAATAGTAATACAGGGAGAGTTGCATTACAGAGGGTTTAATTGGATAGCTCAAGTAATAGTGGGTTATAGGTACAACATCTAGTATAGAACCTAGCAATAGGTAGATACTTAATTAGGCGCTCAAAAGGCGTAGGTATGACTAGTATGTATTCTCTAATGTATAGGGTTGGGATGAGCTCTTCACTCGGTAAATACCTGAATAAAAACCTTAGTCCCAAAGAGGCTAGAAAAAAAAAAAAATAATAATAATAATATAGATGAAACTGGATTATTCTATCGGTATAATAAATTATTGTTAATTGGGATCTTTGCTAGAAAAATAACTCTTTAAAACTATATAAATTTTATTTATAAAATTTATATAATCTCAGAGGGTTATTTTTCTGAATTTGGATCAATATTTCAAAAATCAAAACCTAATTATAATACACTAAATCCTAAGTTATAATCCCGGAAGGTAATTATATTCTTTAACACTATAACCTTTCAAGATTATAACTTTTTGGGAATATATCTTTCGGTATTATAATCTTTCAGAATCATGATCTTTCAGGATTATGATCTTTCAGGATCATGATCTTTTGGAATTATAATCTTTCGGAATTGTAATTTTTCAGAATCGTAATCTTTTAAGACTTTTTTTTAATATTAGTTTCTAGGATCGGAATTTGATCTTTCAGGGTTTAGCATATAGGAATTTAGTATCTTCAGGATTTTGATTTTTGTAATATTGATTCAAATCCATTTTATTAGCAAAAATTCTAATTGATACTTATTTTCATTAATTTTTTTTTTTTTTTTTTAGCCTTAAACCCGATACTACTTTGGCTACTAAACGTCTTAAAGAAAAAAAAAAGATTTAGAGCAGTTGACCTTGGCACTTTGTGCCAATGCTGATAGTACAGATAAAATGAAAATATTAGTAATTAGTAAGTCTCCCAACCCACGCTGCTTTAAAGGTATTAATCGCAACAAGCTTGATATTACATATAAGACAAGTAAAAAAGCATGGATGACAACTGTTTTGTTTCAAAAGTGGGTTAAAGATCAACTTGAAGATGGCTGGCCGCAAGACAATTCTTTTAGTAGATGGTGCAAAAAGTCATTCTGTCAAAAACTTAACCCTTTACAACACAACTGTACATCACCTTCTCCCAAACACAACATCTCATATTCAGCATATAGATGCTGGTATCATTATGTCCTTCAAGTGTCATTACTGTAGTTATTTCGTAAAATGGTTGCTTGATAAATATAAAGCTGATGATAATGAAAAAATAAATATTCTTACTGTTATAAGGTTTATTTTTAGAGTATGGAGAGAAGTATCATCAGAAACTATATATAACTGCTTCCGATATACAAAAATTCTTTCAGGTAGTGTTATAAATCATCAAAATTTTTTTGATTAGTTGTTGCTAGTGTTTAATATTAAAATTTGATTTGATGTTCTCAAAAAAAGTTTTGTTTGAATTCTTAATGTTTTCAAAAAATTTTTATATTTTTAGTATTAGAAAATCAAATTTTTTTAATATTAAAAAAATTTGTCAAATATTCTCAAATAGAGAGCATTTCTAATAATTCATGTTCATAAAAATTGTTAAATGTTCTCAAAGAACATTGAGAATATCAAAATTTAAACACTGGCTGTAACTAATCGATCAATCAATAAATTGATTAATCAATTAGTTGATATTAAAAAGTTCAATTGATTGGTTATCAACTAATCGATTATTTCAATTTTCGGTTTGTAATACTATTTCCAGAAACCCAAGATAGCGAAGAACCCTCTATTGATGATAACAATGATAAATTAATAGATGAACTTTATGCAGATATTGAAGCACTTAACTTTCTAAATGTAATGGATCTTGAGGAATTTATCGATTATCCAGGTGAAAATGATACATATGAAGTATTAAGCAATTAAGAAATTGTAGAACTGGCTACTAATATTGAATCTGTAGAGAATGAAAATGCAGAAGAGGAAGATAATAGCACTAAAATGTGTCAAATTAGCCATCAAGAAGCATTCAACGCAATAGAAACATTTGAATACTATATTATGCAGAATGATTTTAGTAAAAGAACCCAGTTGGAGCATGATGAAGCTTTATTAAACTTGCAAAAAGAAATAAGAAAGCTTCAAATTGCATCTTTCAAGCAAGTATTGAAAGTTATTTTGAGCTGGTTTGAATTATGGAAATAAACTACTTAACATTAAAGAAAAAAAGCAATAACAGTAATCTTTTAATAAAACTAACCTTAAGTTTTTGTTCTATAAAAATGATCTTGATGTCGAAAAAGTGTTAGCAAAATCATCATAAAACTTTAAATTATTAATGCTAATGAAACCTTATAACTGTAGATCATTGTGATACATTAGACCAAATTCATATTTCTAAGCAAGACATTTCTATACAAATATTTTTTTCATTATATTGTAGTATTATTAAATTTTTTTTGTTAGTATATGTAATGATAGCAAAATAGCGAAAAAAATTTATTATCAATTATATATATAAATATGTAGATTTATTATTAGTTGAAATATATCACTTGATTTATATAATACTGCAATATAATTGGCTGATCTCTAATTGCAACCCCCTAAATGCACACCTTAGAACCCATCTCATTAATGTGCATTTAGAGAGGGTTGACTGTACTATTTTTAAACACATATTAAAGAGCTCATTACTATACTTGAATCCTTAATATGAGTTTAATGATTATACTATGTTTCTGGCTTAAATGTAACTATATCATGCAACTATTCTAAATAAATAAAAAAAATTTTAAATTTTAAATTAAAACAAACTAAAATATATAATGATAAAAAGATATTAATTTAATTAGTAAAATTATTTTAAAGTACTTTAAAGTTTAACAGCATTACATTATTTAGTTACTAACTGCTAATGCTTCGCAAAATAGATTTGAGATTCAGATTCGATTTAGATTTGATTTGACAAAACTATTTTGGATTCGATTTGACAAAACTATTTCGAATTCCATAATTTACAAATCCTACAAATCTGAAAATAGATCAGAATCTTTTAAAATATTCACCTGTTATAGTATTATAGTATCTTGACATACTAGCATTACAGTATTGTAGCATTATGGCAAAAAAATATGGCACATACCGTTGCTATATTAGTTTACAAAATCAATTCTACTAATAATATAATATAATTAGGATAGCTGCGTGACGTAGTCGCACTTAAACCAGAAACATAATACAATTAGATGCTTTATTAAAGTAAACGCATCTTTGTTTTTCACTTTAATTATTAATGAAAATATATAAAAGAAATTCCAAATGATGTAATTACTAAATTGTATATTGTCAAAATACAACTCTTTCCGTTGATCTGCAATTTTTAATCAGTCAAAACCAAAATCAACAATTATCTCCAAATCTAGTATAAGAAACAAGGTATCTTGTACTAAGAGAAAAGAAAGAAAGAGCACTTTAAATAACCTATAGTTTATTAGAAGAAGCTTTTACCCAAGATCTTTAGTTTAGTGACAACAAATTTTTTAAAAATTTTTAGAAAATTTTTGAAAAATTTTGGAGAATTTGCCTAGACCTTGAAAATCTGATCTTAAAACATGTAAATAACAACAAAACAACAAACATGTAAGATCAGAAAAATAAACAAACAAATAAATAGCAGATCACATTACTATTTTTAAAATTAACGAAAAAACAACAAGTAAACAAACAACACACGTGCTATTATCAAGAACTAAAAGATTTTTCTAGAAAATGCACTAGATTTTAATACAACAAAGTAGAATTTAAATCAACTTGTAAAGATATTCATACAAGAATTCTGACACACAAAATTATGACAACTCTAAAGAATATCAAGGATGTATTTTCAAAGCCAATAGAGAAAAGACAAGAAATATATGAATCACAAATAAGATTTACTATTCAAATAGATAAATGTCTAGCAAATTATCTGGAAGAAGAGAATCCAAAATATATATCATTTATTTGTATAGCATTAGAAAACTACAAGATAGTATTCTAAAAGTTTTCAAAAGGCAACAAATTAAACTTAGAAGATTAAGAACTAATAGGAATAGACCCAAAAACTAACATGATTGAGTTTAGAAATTTGATTATGAAAAGGCCACAAGAAAAAGAAACCAAGAATACAATAACTACTATCGAGACTGAAAGAGTGATCTCACCTTTTGTACAAGTAAAAATGGAGATTAAAGAACTTACTATGCAATTAGTTCTCAATAAGCCAACACAAAAAAGAAAACATACAGACCTAAATGAAAATAAAGAAGAAAATAAAGAAGGTTCGAAACTTAAACGTCAAGATAATAATTCAGACAAGGTCACAGAAGCAATATTGAATGAATCAGAGAAAGAAATTCTTGAAAGCTCTGATGATAAAAAGTAGAAGATGAAATAATTCTACTATATACAGAATGTGGATCACATGATCAAGGAACAAAAGAAACCAAAAACCTTGTATTATTAAGATATAGCAAAAGAACAGTTGTAGTTCTTCCTAAAAAAGAAAAGAAGAAAGAAGACAACATCATTCATGAAGATATATATAGATCTAGGTGGGCTTCTAAAAATATTAATAACTCAACCTAGGCTTCAAAAAATAGATCGAAGGAGAATCTACAGAAAAAAGAAATGTCTCAAAGCTCTACTAAAACAGAAAAAACCAAATATTCAAAATCTGAATGCAAATTAACCTTATAGAACTTATCAAAAAATACTTGGTCTAACAGAGTAAAGAGATGTCTTAGTTTCTATGACAAAGCAAAAATCTTAGAATGGAAAGAGGTTCAACAAGAAGTAAAGAAATCAAAAGCAACCTATATACAAGTTATATACTAGAATCAAGAAAGATTTAAAGCATTACAAAAAAGTTGGATAGTTCATTTTGGGGAAGAAAGTATATGCAGAATAACCCAAGTTACTTTAACAAAGCTGAGCTTATTAATAGAAGGAAGTATGCAGCAAGACTACAAGATTTTCTGTGTAATACCCTTGAGTCCTCTTTATTTAGACAACTTAAACCAAGCAAAGCCAAGGCAGTATATATCCCAAGTAATAGCAATAAAAATAGAAGAAGTATTGTACTTGTATACTTTAGTAGTGAAGAAGATTGTCTAAAAGCACAGAAAAGACAAATATACTACTACAACAAGAAACTTACTTGGATGGACCACAAGGAAGAAAAAGAGAAAAAACTAATATATGCAGAAGTTGTAACAAAAAAGATAGAAGAAAGGTCTGGTAATGAAGAAACTTCATATAAGAAAAAGGCAAAAGAAGGAAAAAACAAAGAAAAACAGACCTAATTAAAGTAGAAAAGAAGAAAGAAGAGAAAAAGCAGACAGAAGAATGCCCTTAGATTAACAAAGAACTAGAAAGAAAATTTATCAAAAGCCTACAAACAGAAGAAAAAGAAGAGAGAGAATTGGACTTAGCAAGCAGAATCGACTAACATCAAAGTATACTACAAAAAATTCTCAACAGACTTGATCAACTGAGCAAATAGCAGGCTATGCCTGCTAATCGCTTCTAAAAATTGCCTTAGTTGATTTAAAGAAAATGACAGTAGAGGTAATCCCCTTTCTATTACTAAACAATACAGCAAGTTCAAGTCTAATTTAATATACCTCAAGAAGCCATCAAACAATTAATAAAGGAAAGGGCAAAGCTAAATATAATCAGATAGAAAATGATAAAAACAATTTTAAAGAACCAAAAATAATCCTCAGAAACAAAGATAGTCAAGTAGAATTGGGGATTGCTTGCCATAATATAAATAGATTGCAAAACAATAGACAAAAACTAAAAGCATTATATGAATGGATAGTAGATAATAATATAGATATTCTAGGAATAGCAGAAACAAATATTTCTAGCAAAGAAGGTGTTTTTGAAATATCACAGGTTGAGAATTTCAGAAGCTTCTGGTCAAATGCAAACCCAAATAAGAAAAAAGGCTCAGGAGTGAGTCTAATTATAAGCAATTAATAAGAAAAACACTTGAAGCAAATTAAAAGAAGAAATGAATATCTAATAATAGCTAGCTTTATATTTAAACAGCTTGAAGTAATTGTAACAATAGTCTATTTGCCTCCAAATAATAAGTAAGAAAGAAGAATGATCCAAAGAAAGATTTTAGAAAGATATATTAATCGATCTAAGAAAGCCCAAATAATAGTTATAGGTGATTTTAATTGTATTTTGGATACTTATTGAGACAAATTGCATAGCAATGAATATAAATCATTTAAGGTTGATCTATTCATCAAATAGTTTGAAGACTCATTTAGACTAATAAACCCAAGATGCAAGAAGTTTTCCTGAACAAATGGAGAACAAAGCACAAGAATTGATCAGATTTAAATAACAGATAACCTAATCAGCAGGTGGATATTCAAGATATAGACATCTTTACTGGCAGTGACTATGGAGCGATACTTGTAAAAATAGAACTAGGACATTTGATATCTTTAGTTAGTTATGCAGAACTCAAAAGAGAAAATTTTAGTAAATCAGTTTTCCTATATGATAAGGCAACAAAAGAAAACTGAGATAATTATAGAATAGAAGTAGAAAGAATCCTTAAGAATAAGGGAAATCTAATACAAGATCTTTCGAATTTTAATTATTCCTTAAAAGAAGAAACACAGAACTTGCTAGATGAAGCATGAGACTTAATTAATAAAAGCATACTAGCAGCAGCTCAAAAAATGCTTCTTAAAAAGAAAATTCCAAATATACTAGCAACTAAACTAAAGTGAAAAAAGAAATCCAAACTATCACAACTTACAGTCTATTTGGGTAGATGGATAAGCTTGGGTAGAAAAAATCTCAAACTACAGTATATAACCGAAGATATTCAAGAATTTAATGAACAGATTAAATACATCAATTTCTGTTGTGGAACTTATATAGAGGAAATTCAGAACTGTTAGACACAAGAAATAATCAATAACCTAAAGGGTTAGTAGAAAATTCTCAATAAAAGAAGAATAGAAGAACTTGAAAGAATTAAAAATGATGAAATAAATAGAAATATTGAACAAAAATGTCAAATGATAGATAAACAACAAGAAAAGATATTAACAAGCTTACTCAATAAGCCAATTAGAAAAATCAATATAGACAGACTATTTGAAGAAAACAACCTTACAAGAAGGCTGATTACTAATCCAGAATAAGTATTGAAAAGTACAAATAGACATTTTCAAAATCAATTCAGAGCAAGAAACTTCTAAGAAGAATTAATAGATAAAGAATGAGCTAAAGAATACAGCTCTATAAAAGAAATACAAAAGGCCTGGTACTATAGTTTGAATAAAAACATTACAGAAATAGAATGGTCTGAGATGCTAACAGACTTAAAAAAGAATATAGCATCAGGTATCTTAGGTATAACATATACACTAATTAAAGCAGCAAGTGAGTGAGCATAAGAGGTTTTTAGAGACATTGCAAGTATATGTATAAAAACAGAAATAGTTTCGAAAAAGTAGAAATTGTCTCAGATATACCTAATTCCAAAAGAAAAAGACTAGCACTACAATTTAAATAATGTCAGACCAATTGCATTATTAGAAACATTCTGCAAGTGCATGACTAAAGTGCTTACCAAGCGACTTGCTAGAGTTCTTCTAGAAAAAAATATACTAAAGGGTATGAATTTTGCTAGTCTCTCAGTTAATTCTACAGAAAAGTCAGTATATATTCTAAATACAATTATGGAGAATGCAAAAGACAATAGCAAAGAATTATGGATAGTATTTCAAGATATGAAAAAGGCTTTCAATTCAGTATTATTAAAAGCTTTACAAAAAGCGATAGAAAGAATCAAGCTGCCTGAAATAACGATTAGACTTATACTTAATTTTTTTAAAAATAGACAATCCAGAATTATCACAGATCTAGGTTCAACAAACTTCTTTGAAATATAAAAAGGGATAGAGCAAAGTGAAGTAATTTCACCATTAGTGTGGAGAATTTTTTATGATCCGCTTCTGGAGAAAATTTAAAGAGATGCCAAGTTAGGATATATAGTAACTCATAAATATCGTTAGATTCAAACTCAAATTCAAATTCAGTAATTAACAATACTTGGAAACAAGCAGTAGTGGCTTTTGCGAATAATATGATGTAGATAGCAGAGAACAGAGAACAGATAGAAAAAACACTTTCAATTGCAGAAGAATTCTTCAGAATAAACAATATTCAAATTAATGAAAAAAAGACTAAGCTAATTATAATGAATTCAAAAGAAACCAAGGAAGAAAAGAAATTTTTCTTTGGAAAAAAATAGATATATGAGGAAAGTAGAAACAAAATAACAAGATTTCTTAGAATTTAGTTAAATAACAAGATGAAAGAAAAGGTAAAAGTCTTATCCGAATCAAAAAATAGTGATCCGGGTCAAATCCGACCCGAAAGTTTTTGACCCGGGTTGTGACCCGGGTCAGATAGGTTATAAGTTTTATCTTGTCTACCTATTACTTGTATGTAAACTTTAAAGCACCGATATTATGCACTAAATTCGCTATGGTGAAAACTTGAATTTCCACTTCCAGGCTCTCATATTGCAGCACTTATTTAGGATAATAATTAAGAAATATACCATATATGAGTGTTGCAGGGGAAAATCTGGAAGTAGATATTTTAAGAATTAAGCATAGCAAAATACTAGGAATGTAGTAAGTATATATCAGGAATATAGTGAACACAGTAAAAAGGAGGGTGTTGTATAGTTAATTAATAAAAGGACAATTTAAGATATTGTGGTTAGCTGAAGTGTGAAGCGTTATATGATTTTTATTTTCACTTTTTTTAATTACTTTTTCAATTGAATTAATCTATTTTTAATTTTTTTTTTTTTAATCTTCAAAGGTGAGGCCATACCTCTATCTTTATTAAAATCCAATTAAACTTCTTTACAAATAAAGATAAAGAAATTACATTATTTGAACTTTATATCTATAAGATACTAAGACTAGAGACTCAGACAGAGCCCTTGCTAACTCAAAGGTTATAGGAGTTATTTGCGACCTAAATCTTTAACCTATTTTTATTTTAATGTTTTTTTATTTATTTTTTTATTTATTTTTTTATTAAAGGCAATAGATAATGATAAGTCTGATTTATAATAAATTAAACTAAAAAATATATAATGCTAAGAATGTTTTAAAAAGTGATTTATATAAGTCCAGATTGTAAATTATTCTCAGAGTATATATCTGTATTTATAAAAATGTATTCAGGCTCTAGCCGAAGTTTGATTTTTTAGCAACATTTATTTGATATTTAACCTATCTGATCCGAGTCAGCTCAATTTTGACCCATAACTCGCATGACCCGTCAAATTTACTGACCCGTACAGGTCAGCCCGATCCGGGTAAGACCTCTAAGAAAAGGCAGTTAAAGCCAAGGCAAAAGAAATCATACGATCAACATCTAGAGATTTTATCACTAAAAAGATAACGATTAGTTAAGTGTCCTATATAAACAACATATATATAATTCCTAAATTATGTAACATGTTGCAGGTCACAAAGATGCCTAAGAAAATAATCGACAATATACATATACTACTGCTACAAATAGCAAAAAACAAGAT